>JABASC010001840.1:0-20682 GCA_019776185.1 Plutomurus gul | reverse complement strand
TTGGCAAGTTCTGAACGATGAGTGGAACAAACTAACCCCTGAGAAATGCCGGGAAGTGTTTTCTGCTTGGAAAAAACCATGTCGACTGGTAGTTCAGAACAAGGGCTATCACATAGAACAAACTACTCATCCAAAAAAGATCCGGGTGTGCGTAAGAAATGCTCTCAAAAATTTCTATATGTAAATGGTACACCCTCTGTATAACCACAAAGATAAATTAGATTTCGCAAAAATTTGAAATAAAATAGACAAGCAGCTGGTCTCATATGTGCGGTTATCGGGCAAACAAAAACAAATCTCGGAATGAAAACATTATTTTACGTGTGTAAACAAAATTCTCATATTTCAGCTGAAGTACGCGTATTTTATAACACGGATGTCAAAACCTACTCTTCTTGCTAAAAACAACACAGTGGATATTTTTATTGTTGTAAAATAGCAACCCGCATAGATCAATAACAATTACAAGGAGTTGAGTTAACCTAATTCTAAAACTCAATGATCGTTGCCGCTCCAATTTCAACGATTACTGGGAATGAAACGTCATTAAACTACGTCAAATGCTGTTTCGTATACATGAGATAATTATTATCGATATTCTTCGTACTGAATGGAAATTCTAATTATACAATAGTTGGAAATAAATACACTCGTATTATAATGCCCACGGTTGGGTGAAATGGCATGATTACAGGCAAATTCCTTTAACCAAATTAAATACAGCTAACTGCACCACCTGACAATTCTCGGCCTTCATATTAAGGTTAATTGGATTCAATTACATACTATTTTCAAAACTGAACCAAATTATAATGTAAAGGAAAAATATATATAAACGCGTAGTTGCACATTCATTCAACAATTATTCTCTGCAATAGTTTCTTCAATCTTTCGACAAAAGTGCACGTTTTGTTATAAGCTATTTGTTAATGTTGAACATTAGCAGATGGAGAGGTTGGGCCCCCATTTTTATCAAAATTGTAATTCAATTTTTTTAAATAGAATTCAAATTTCGGCGTTTTCGTGAAGAAACTCCCTGGGGAACTCAATGGAATATGTATAAAAAATTCAAGAAAATCTGTGGAGCTGTTGCAAAGAAAATTAGCCGAAACGTTTCAAACTTAAAGTCCCTGGCCAACCAAAAGGAAATTTGTAGGGAAAAAATCCATTGAAATTATTTTGTTAGTTTTGATGTCATGTAAACTATTTATTTGTAAAAAACTCATATCTATTAATGATTTAAGTTTGGAATCAAAGGAATGGTAAGAGATTGAATTGAGAAATTTTTAGTGCTTTCCAGAACGTCGCCTTTTACATTATAAAGTCGACATTCATCTCATTTGCAAAGGATTTTCTGGTGGCAAAGACTGTCAACGACAAGTGAAAGCCTACATCATACGCTCCCTCGTCGTGCGTTTCTTAAGCTGAATCCTGGTCAAGGCAATCCAATCCAGACCAGAGTAACGCTTTGTTTTTCAGTCAAAACAAATTGCGTGTGCCACTATAAGGCATTAAAACCAAGTCTCTAAGCCAAAGTTTAAAAATTTTCCTGTCCCACTGATTGTGAGTTCCATTTCCATTTGGCGCTTATTATTTGCTATTTCCCATTTTACCCATTGGAAAAAGGTGAGAGTACTCTAATTTTCCACTTTTAAACCCTGCTCCAACGCATTTACTAACAATTGTAAACCAATTCTGCTAGAATTCGAATTCGCTATGACTTCCATTTATTTCATACATCAAGTATCTACGAGTTGACGAATCTACACTCTAAATCACCACAAATAAATTTTACGCACAATACATACTATTTCCAATATCTAAATTACGCTTCTCAATTACAAAAATTGGTGAATGTCACCAGATGGGAACTCAGTTGTACTTATTAAGTATCCACTTCTCGTATTAGTAGAAATATCTTAATTTATCTTCATAATTAAGCGGAGCGAAATTCAAAAAGGAGAAGCCCGTATAAGGTCTAAGAGAACACTGCACAACATTTCTAATTACACGAAGTATGAAAGGGCTGGGTCAACTGGAATCCTTTCCACCAAGAAAACCGTACAGAATACAGAAGTAAAGGAAAAGTTGCAAAGTTGAACACAGAGTCGAGTTGGATGCTCAATTCGAGAATAAATTCAAGAGGTTTCTCTATAGCTTGTTAGCAAATAAAACAACAAAGATAGAATGTATAGAGGAAAACCACGGATTAATTTTGTGAATGAAAGGGTCCTTGTAGATTGACACGACTTTACAAAGTGCCATGTCAATGTGAAACCTTTTGTGAACTATGGCCAATTAAAAAGTAAACATCAACGACGGTTTCCTGTTACACGGAAGGAGGCGACGGAACTGTAAACACTGCTTCGCTTTCATCATTACTTACTCTCCCACTTTGTACACTGAAAATGTTGCAGCAAGGTACACAATTGTTTGCAGTTGTACAGTGGTACTGCATCATACATACATGTACATGCTATCTAAGTACATGGTAAAAGCGCTTTAGACAAATTTACAGGAGTGACTCCTAGTAATTTATTTAAAAAATTCAATACATTTTCCTTTCCACTGTTTCAGGCAATTTCGGCTCTCACAGCTGTGTGAGCTTCAATTATAGAAACAGATCTTACTTTCTAACTTTCACGGTGTGAAATTAATTTTGTACATACTTATTTATCAAGAGCTAACTATGTACGTGTACGACATTAATAATAGAATAACATTTTCATTTTACTTTGTTAAAGATCGATTTGGCAAGTTTTCATTGTTCATAATGCGTTCTGTACATAATGTAGTAATGTAATAATACAGTAATGTTATACAAAAAAGTAACGTTTGTTGGACCTAGAAGGTAATAAAATTGACATTCAGTCTTTTGCAGGGAATAGACAATCTGGTGGTGGAGCGTTAAATTAGAAACAAAGAGCAACTAGTGCTTTTCAGTGTGTTCAGTAAGGGAGACAATTTTTCTCAGCATTCTCTTAAATCACACACCTGTTAGTAGTGTTTACTAGGTATTCCCACAATAAATGACATGTATGATCAGTCCTACAGAAATATTTACAGACACGGTAAAGCCACATTATTGACTTAAAATTAAGCCAGCTATTAAAAATGGTTTATCAGGAAGCAATACATATATAATCTTTAATAAAAGTTGGAGAAAGTAAAACTCAAAATATCACAATTTCTCTGTTGACGAAGTCACATTAAAAGGTTTTAATATTTTAATATTTGAAATATCCCATTTATACTCAAGAATTTGGTTATAAATACAAATTTTCAGCCTACGTGAGCAAATTTAGAGAGATTAAAAATTTCGTATGGAGTACAGGAATCGAACCTGTAATTTTTCGCTTTTACTATTCTTCTGTAAGAAAACTGTGAAAGCAGAATCACGTTTATGACTGCGCCATTAATGTCACAATGAATTTTAATGCTATCTTACTACATCCTCAACATATAGGTAAAGTAGAGATATAAATGAGATTTAACCCCGAAAATTTTTTTGTTCAAAAACAAAATTATTGTTGAAAACAGTTTTTTTACAATTTAAATTAAAGCATTTAATAAAATTTCGTAAGATTTCTCCAAGATTAAGATTCTGTCCTTTGTGGGAGACCGCCATACCTTTTGCTGAACAACATTTGACAATAAAGTTTTTGAAATAACAGTTGGCAACTACTAAGTAAAAGAGATATTAAAATGATTTGATGATTGTACCCTTGTTACGATAAGGTGCATTTTTGACAAAATTTCAATGTTCAACAAATTGCATTGTTGAAATAAGTATTAAAATGTCTAACGACATGCTTCCTAGTACACACAACTTTTGTTCACGGAGACGCTACCGAAGATAAAAGAAATGCGAAATTAAAGTAGCTATACAATAAAAATTTTACAGAGTGGACGTAAAATCAAATCGTAGTGACTATAATTTCTACAAACATGAAAATTGCAGCCATTACTTACTTGAATTGAAACCTACTATCCGCGTCAAAGTATTGTCTGAAAAGCCACTAGTAGTCACAGTCCTTTTACCTCTCACAACACAGTGTGCGTCAAGTCATCATGAGATTACATAAATGACGACAACTTCAAATCAAAATGTCTTTCACTAAAAGTAAAATTTTAAATTATGTAGGCTTCTATTCAACTCATACATGTGAGTGACATGATGCATCCACGTTCAATGGGTCTCCGCATTCCCCCGAACAAAGTACACCTATTGCACTGACTAAAGTCTACATACATGTAAAGCTACCACATATCCTCCATCACATTTTAATGACTCATACCCTCCATTTCTCAACAACTTATTCTTTTTATTCTATTCCAGGAATGTTGATAACGTGAAATTTACTGAGCTCGCAAAATCACCTTATCCCATCTTGTATTATAATAACTATAGACTTAAACCCATGCACGGAAAGTTTGGGAAAGTATTGTAGCAACTAAAGAGCGAGATTTTTTACCTGTGTCACATTGGCTGTTGTCTGAGAACATTCAAATGATGTAAACACATTCACACAGAAAATGGCAGAATATACACAGTTCAAAATAATCAGATGAGAATGCACAAGCACTGAAATGCAAGCGCCAGCAGGCAATTTTTTTACGACAGTCGTTAAATAAATGCGTTATGTCGTTTGCTCATTAATGGGAGTAGAGCAGCGTTCAAATCAGAGTTCATCACCCTTTCTCACATTTTTCACCAGCCCATCACACCACTCTCAAAACACTTTCACATACATACGTACAGTCATAAAAGCAAAGCTACGCTCACAATCATTACACGTTTAAAAGAACACGAGAAAACTGCTAATTTTCCAATAAGCAGAAAACAATGATAATCTGCTATTTACCAGAATTTAATTTAATTCATTTATTAATTCCATTCACAGAAATTATCGCAGTTTCGCACTCACCATCATTCATCACAGATCACTTTTAAGCCGGAGAATGAAAATAAGAGCCCCCCTCAGTGCTGCGCTGCTGTATAGTATAGAATAGCATAGCAAAGTGACTTTCAAAGAACGTTCACCATTTAAATGGTACGATAATAGCAGTGGTTTTATCTCTGTGGGCATTTCAGCACCGAAATTCCAACTTCACTTCATTTCCCATCACATCACAACAACACATCATATTAAACTATAGGTAATATCATAAGTTGCACAAATTCTCTCTCTTTTCAATTCTGACTCTGAACTGAAGTGAACGGCGAACGGGTTCTCTCACTCTCTCTGTATCGAAGAGTAGACGTTGTCGTTGAGCAATAAAGGTATCTCTCTCCAAGGCATTGTCGTATACATAGAACGCATCCACAAGTTGAACGGTGTTCCTGGATGCACCCTCATCTCATCACCATTATTTCGTTAATCTTCTTTTACGGCCGCTCGTTTTCCTTCTCATTTCCTCGTCTTTGCTATTCTCCTCTCTCTCTCTGCCTGACTCCATTTCAGCCTTTTACGTTTTAACTCTCATCAACACTCACAGCAATTCCTCTCTCCGTACTAAATATATTCCTATATATATTTATGTACATGCGATAACGTTATACGAAGGCGAATGTTCCATCTCTTGTCAGATAGCTATATAATATGGGCAACCAAACAAACAAGTCTACTACTATCTTTAATACTGTTCCAACACAAACTAGTAAAATATTATTATTTATACCGCATACGCTTACTTTCTGCCTTCTGCTTTAAAATGGATTCCTTTTTACACAAAAGGTAACGCTCGAAATGCACGGTCTTTTTTTACCACTTTTCAACTTCCCAAATGAACATTTTCCACCAACAACAAACATTTGCCAACTAAAATATTTTCTGTTGTGACATGATTTGTAAAATAAAATCAAAAATAATTATTCTGCTCTCTTTCAAGTAACGATATCACATTTCATTGAAATTTTACATCTATCTAGAATTGAGTGCTATTACTACAGTATTAATATTAATGATTGGAAACGAGATGGATGGATCGTAATTTTTCATCTTAACTAAATGGGTACATACAACAACAACAACTGAACCACTAATCTGTATTCACAACCAAAATACGCCGTTATAAACATGCGTTTTAATTATGCAAGAATTGATTTGCACCGAAAGCTACAGCTTTCGCATTGAAGAATTTTGTACTTGTCATTTGAAAACCATAAAAGAAGAAATGAAACCGTGGCTAAAATTTGGCTGAGAGTATCTGTGAGAGTGAGACGATAAAAACTGATTCTTGCCTTCTAATCTCGCCTGTGCTTCAATTCAATTGTACCATACAGATTCCATTTTGAATTAAAACGCTAGTGAAGCTATTTGTGATTCCCTCGTAGGACTCTGCGATTACTTTAATATTCCTCCATCGAATATAAATTGCAGAAAAAAATCGTATTCTCGAAATTTCACAGATCTACACGAATCCGAATTCAAAATTGTATTCTTTACATTTAACAGTATAATTAACTTGATTGATTGAATTGAAATGCATTCATACACACACGTAACACTATCACACAGTAGCTGCAAGGGAAGGGAGAAATGTGCGTGTATTTTCACTTCAAAATTTAATTCGCTTTTTAACATGTCTTTGCTCTCTGGTCTGGTAAGTATATAAGGATCGCTAGCCAAACACAATGGTACGTACATCGTACATTACATACAATACCTAACTAGCAATATCCATCCAGGACCACATTTACGTATGTGCTGCATACTTTCAACTATCTGCTGTACTTTAGAAAAGCGGAGAGGAGCCCCTAATGGAAGAATCGATCGGTGTAAATGTAAACTCCATGTAAAATTCAGTTTCAGGCATAAAGGCCAAAACTTCAGTAAAATTGCATCGGGATGGGACACTAACTACGATAGACGAGAGAGAGAGGTGCGGCTTCGTCTCTCTACACTGCCTCTCAATAACGTGTCGGTGTGTAAAACTAATATAACACAATAGAATGCCAAAGCCAATAGATAGCTCTATATAACCATATGAATGTGCTCTAAAAATCCTTTAGTGTTCCTATACATTACACACACACTCAGACACACAGAACAGAGCCTAGTCAACTCAACTGCCTCTCGTTTGATACTGCTGCTCTGCTCAGTTCTGTGTGCGTGAGAATAAAAATTTACAATTCAATTTGAAATTGCTATAGAATGGCTTGGAGAAGAGTGTCAGATCTGTGCCAAATGTTTAGAGCGTTCACGTCACGTCAAACCTTTCTTAACTTTCACTCATTCCTTATCCTTGTCCTTTTCCTGTGTCTGTCTTCCATCCAAATAGGAAATACACCCACTTCATACCTCAACACGACTAAGCTCTACTTCTTCCGGCACTTCTGCTCCTGCTGCTGCTGCTTTCTTGCCACAGAAAAATAGCAACAGCAACAACAGGAAACCATATTCACCATTTGATACAACTTTGTGCGGCGGTTCTGAGGAGAAGGGGGTAGAGGAGGAGCCAAGTGTACCCTAAATTTTAGATAAATTATGTGTGCTATATAGGGAAGGAGAGGCGTGGGTGGAGCTACTTAACATGGGTAAGTGCTCCTGCCACCCCCGCTTATGACTCCTGTTCTGCGACTTAGGGATACACTTTTGTTACTTTCAATCTTTCGTTGACGGTTTTATGTTAGATAAAATTAATTTTTACTAAAATTACAAATGTCTCATCTTTTTGCTATAAACATGGTCGTGGCGTCTCATTTCTTGTGTACATCATCTCCCTGATGTAGTAATTTCCTGTGTATTAAGATTCGTCTCAATTTCCTCTTTGGAGCAGGCTCCCCAAATCCCCGAAGAACTGCTACTACTACTCACAGTACAGTATTACTACTGCTACTCACATAAAATTCATACATTTCATATTATAGCAACAAGCTTTCCATTACAACTGACTGACTGCACCCAAACAGCTAAAATGCTTCCGAAACTGTCTGCAATCAAAAAGGGACTTCTTCTGTCAGCAATAAAATGGTACGCTTTCAAATTGCGTCATGAACAAATTGGACGTGCCATATATAAAACGTATACAATAATTTAGCCTGAATAAATTCCTATTTGTTATTTCAACTATAATAAAGAAGAATTTAGCCGACTTACCTACAGCAGCAGTCTGATTGTGAATCCCATTTATATTTGTACACAATCATCAACCTGTCATGAAAAACATCTATACTATAGAATACAGCCACTACTACTCTTAAATAGTAACACGGCACAAAGGCGATATATGTATTGTATTTATGTATAAGGAATGAGTAGTATAAGAATAGAACAGACAACAACTACTTATCAAAGCATTGCAAATCCTTCACTTCAGCAGAAGCAGCGGGAGACAAGGGGCGAGATATTTTTTGTATAGAGAACAACATGCCAGTCCTCTCGCTATTAAAACTGCCAACTATGAAATCTCGGCAACTCACCATGAAAACATTACGAAAAGCATATTACCAGAGCAGCAAGAGGGAGAGACTTGAGCTAAGCTCCACTTCTTCTTCATTATATACTTCAACATAAAGTAGGTATATTTACAGTCTAACCAACAATAAGATCTCATTTGTATTTGTGCAACCTCAACATAATTAAAATGAGAAAGCATACTATAGTGCGCTGCATTCCACTCTTACCATGAGCACAGCAATATAAGTATATAGACACTCCTTTAGTTCGTTATTTACAAATAAACCGTTGAGATCCGACCATTTACTTTGTAGAATGTTTATACTTGAAGGTTTTAGTACTAATAAGTGCTATCTGAAGAATGGTAATGCCATCTAATACATCTAGTATTCTCTTTTTTTCTAGGAAATTCCTCCATCATCAAGCATCAGTCGGTTTTGCTCTGTTTATAATTTATAATATCTTCCTCAAAGTCAGCACACAAAAATAAATGTACCTATTTTACAATAATAATAATGTTACATCTGTTCGTTTTAACTGCTACGCTGTAACAATGCCTTTCTTCCCTGTCGTACAGAATCTCCTAATTTAATGTAATTTGATCCAACTGCTGATAAAAGGAAATAGACGGCTCATCAACATTCGCTTGGAATCCTAAATAAACTCGATAGCGTCTAACACTCAAGTGTATAGGCTTAAACTTATATAAGTAGTGCAATCTGAAATAGTCACCGCCGAGCTACCGCTGCTGCAGACACAGCATACACAAGATACGCAAAGTGAAAGCATGGAGAAAGTCATATCGGTCGACATTCCGCGCATTGTTTCTAAACTAAATTTTATACACAACCTACAATAATTTCACGCTGGATAATGGCAGGAAATATATATTCACACAATATTCATTGCTTTAAAAATGCAATAAAATGTATAATAATTTCTAGCCAAATATGCACGTGTGGGAAGTAATATGTACCTGTGGGGAATGCACACTGCTTAGGAGAGCTATATACGAAGTGCATCCGCCCACATAAAAACTTACATTTAGTTCAGGGAAAAGTTTCATAGTTCCTTAACTGCTCATACGATTCTAAATACATAAAAGGTTATCTTTACTACTACGTAAGTCGTAAGTACTGCTGCTGGCAGCATCCGTAATATAATTTACTACAAGATTATTTTATTACCTCGGAGACTTATTTTTCATCATAATTACTGCTATGAAAACATCGATGATGTGCGGCTTAACGAAAATTATTACGTAGCTAGTCCGTGATCTCTACTCCTTTTTAATATCCCATTATTCTGTGATAAGAAATTAATGTACAGAACACAAAGGAAACACAAGACAAGTAAAAATAATAATAGTGCACAGAATTTCCTGTTCCGTCATACCTAAATGGGACTAAAAATGGGAAAGAGTAATTTGAGAAAAGGCATAACAATTTGTCCTCATCAGAATGAGGTTTCAATTGTATAGGTACCTACACGTACCTTTTGTTCAATATGTATATTACAAGTAGAATATGCGGACAGAATCAGCAGAAATGCTACAGATAGCAGTTGCAGTACTTGCAGTGAATGAATGCCGATAATGTTCGTGTATTACACAACACAGTAGTATATGGTGGGTCACACCGGGGAAAATGATTTTCAACTAGGAAATCAGGACATGGCTTTTTATTTTTAGGATAATGCTTTCATTGTGCATACTCTTCTGTTCGCTAATTGTAGCTTGCTGAGCAATAAAGAGATCAAAGCGCCAACTCCCCGTGGAACACAACAAAATTCACTAATCTCCACTGCACAATAATGCATATCTACTACTTACAGATATGTATAGGCAGAAATAGCTACGTAGTAGTGTCTGTTGAACATACATTTCATTACAGTCGAATTACGCTAGGCACTTACCACGACGAAAACTACTTTTCCTTTTATAGACATAATACAGTATACCTACCTATTTACTATACACATATTAAAATACCAACCATGCTCACAGTGAACAATTGCCATTTGTGTACTTACTGTGGAAGTACTCCCGTGTTCTCTCAACATTTTATCACATACACTAGTGAACAAACGGAGGAACACGACTAGACGCGACTACACATCTCTTCCTCTACTCTAATGAATACTAAAGATATTTCAAAAACTGTAGAAAAGGCAACGAGAGTTTACATTTGCGGATTAGTATAATAATATTGTTAGAGCGGAGATACACTACTAAAATTGAACATGAGTTAACCGACGACTTTTTCTGCGTAACGCTCTACTAAACGAGTCCTATATGATGATATTCTGAATTTTAAAAAGTATGCAGTGCAGTGCACCATATGCAAACACAAGTGTAGCTGTGAGTTAGCCGCGAGAGAGAGAGAGAGAGAGATAGATAGATAGTGTGAGTGAGTGGGAGAAAGTAGTGGAAGTAGCACTAATGCTATTCTCTGCTCTCTCTCTTCTTCTGTTGGTGGTGTGGTGGTTCTCGTGTTACACAGAGAGAATTTCATGCCTCACGTTACTCGCTTGGTGTCTGGGTACGCGTACAGTACTGTAGTAGTTCGTCGTTGGTGATGGCATCCTTAAGCCCTCTTCACTACAAGGAAGCGAGAACCGCGTTTTAACAGTACTTATTGTACTCGTTTCTCTCGTCTGCTTTTGAAGTCTTCCTTAAAGTACTTAGACATACTTAGTTGCTTAAAGTTGCATAATGCCATCCTTCTATGTTCTGGCCATTATTCCATTCTACATCTCATTTCATAACACTTGACGACTCTCTCTCTCTCTCACTCCCTCCCTCTCGCTCTACTCTCGCTTGCATTACATATTGCCTTCGCCTTGAGGTTCATGTCTCGGATATTGATGGGAAGAGATGAGATGAGCATACATTACACCATCCACTTCACGGTATTATCTCTCCTATATGGTAAAATACGAGTACTTCTTACTATGCTCACAACATACACACATACATACAACCAACCACTCACCATCACCACTACTACACGTATTCTAGCAGTAGTAATACTTTAAAAGACCTGAGAGTAAGTATAACAAAGTTTCTGAAGACCTAAAATGTTTCGCCTTTGTCGATTTCAGCTTAAATATAGAAACATTAACTCGCATCTTCTTCTTGCTACATTTTTGAAGGTCCACGTACAGAGAAGATAAGGGGAAATTGAACACACAGTGCTCTGTCGTTGAAAACTCTCAAGAATACAGTTAAGCCGTATTAACATATTTCAAGGAAGACTGTGTGGCAGTTAGCTAGTTACGTCAGCACATGCACACAATATATTGGAATGTACATACTAATTCTGGCATACTTTTATACTACGGACTACTTTCTCAATGGCTTCCTCTGCACAGACCTCAATGCAAATAAATAGTGCTACTGCTTATTACATATAGGACGGCGGAGGGCCTCATGTCTCTACTGAAAACTACACATACGTTTCTGTTGAACTTATACAGTTAAGCAGGTTGACTTTACAAATTTTGATAACAGTTCTAATCTCAATGAACTTTTTGAGAAGACTTTCTTTAGACTTCGTTTCTTTTTAAACGGTGACTCTCTACTATTTAATAGCAGAAAATTTTCTCTCTGTGAGCACAAGCTAATACGCACATGGTTAGAAAGAAGATGACTGTGCAGTGTAACTCATACCTGTGTGCAGTGCAGTACAAGTCCGTTGAATGAATCTGCAAAGAGATGAAAAGAATTGAAAGGACGAAAAGTTGTGGCTTTAAGGAAGATGCGAGTTCCAGCAGCCACCTCTAAATAAGTAACAAGTAAACGCATGCACGCCTTTCTCTCTCTCACTCTCGGCTCCACTAATGAAATGAAGGAGTCAGTTCAAAGCAATCGTCTGTGTGTATAGCCAACGGTTTATGTTAAATCTAAAACTTGACAAGAGTTGACTCTTGATTTAACAAGCAAAGCAACACACACATAGAAGAGTCATGTAAATACCCAGGTAGTAGTTACCTAATGTATTCAGAGGGTGCCACCTTTTTAGACTACAACTTGGGAACAAATGAGTGTAGCACACACACATATTCACAGCGTCTAGTTTTATCTCTTCTGTATCAAGTGGCTAAAGGAGAAGCGCGCAAAACTGCGTCCCTACTCTGCCGCACCACTAGAAGCACTAACTTAATGCAAAGTTAGTTAATGCTTGCAATGCAGGACAAGTTCTTTGATTAAATTTAATTAAAACATCAAGGCCGTGTTCAATTCAGCTCAACTCTTCTCAAGTTAACTTTGTGTAAGGAAGGGAGCCAACTTGAATCAGTTGACTTACATACTACTGAATACTGTATACTACACACACATACACACACACAACACACAACTCTCAAGTTTTACGTCGGGAAAGGAGTTCTCCTACTTTCTCTCTCACTCCTCAACTTAATGCAACGCAGTGACTCGAAGCACTTGTGTCTTTTTCATTGCAAAGCCAAACTACTCTTCTTTCTCTCTATTCCAATGACTAGACACCGTAGTATATTTTACCTGAGTAAAATTGTGTGGGTTAACAGTTCCCCCTCCCTTGACTCATCTCTACCCTTAAATGAAATGTTTCTAGTAGTAAAAGTCAGATACAGCTAAATACCTCTGAAGTTATGGGGAACATTTGATGAAGAACGACTTGAAAGGCATACGCATCCACCACCAAGAACTCTCATACACATTCCTCCACTCTGTGTAACAATTGCACTCTTTGTCTTTGTTATTAAACTAGAAACAAGACCTACAGTCCAACACACAGGCAAATCTACCTGTCTACTATGTATAGTAGAGCTCACTCGGTAGTAGACAGTTTGCTGAGATTTTCAGTAAAACCATACACGCAGAGCCCATGGCTCTTTAGTTGGCTCTGTTATTATTATTACTACTTTATGCAGGGCAACCTGTTGTTCTGCCTAAAAGGCATGACACACACAAACAGAAATTTCTGTGCAAAAAGCTACACACTAACACACTACACACAAGATAGCAAAGTCGCGTTCTTTTCTGAACGGAATCGGTGGTCACGACACGGTTTGCGTCATTTTCTCATCGGCTCGGCAAATATTGTTGCTTACTTATAACACTAAAATTTGATAATTTCGCAATGTGATCGGAGCCGGTAGCATTGGTTTTAATAACAGACATTTTACTAAAATGATCAAATCGTGACTAACTCGGGCGTGTGATCAGTTCTACACACAGAAGAAGTAATAGCTCCGGTACAACAACGGTTACACTGATTTTAAGACAGTTTCTACGAAAAATTCACACGTAATCACTTACACACAGAAAAGGCATTCAAAATTGTGCACAATGAAAAGTACTACATTACAAGGTTGGAGAAATAAAAGGGGTTTGCCATGTGCTTGATGGTTAAACAAGATAAGGGACACGAAATGAGTCTACTTTCGAACTTCAAAAAGTTCCACTTCAATGTGAGTGTAAAAGTCTGCAGAGTAAGACCATGCAACCACCTTTAACATATATGGAACTGCTGATTCAGTTTACTATTCTATAGTAAAGAGGTATGCTGTTGGAGAAAGGAATGCAACAGCGAACAACCTGTGAACGGATAAAATAGCAACCAATATTACAGGAACTAGTATGGATAAGGTGAACGAGAGAGAGAGACGCAGTGAGTATGATTTCTGTCAGTAGTTCAATGAGCCTCTATAAAGTAAAAGTCGGTACTCTATAATTTAATACGCTACCCACCTACACTCTGTGTGAACAGTGTACTAAGCAAGCAGAGAGTTTCCTTTGAAGAAATAAGAATCAGTCAGAGAGTGTGTGTGTGAGAGAGAGAAAGAGGAATTCACGCGAAAGGAAAGGATCGGTAAGCCACACGTCCGCTACGCAACAAATGCAATTTACACATGTGTGCAACATAAAAGGAAGCTACTTCAACATGAGACCAATAAGAAGGGAGTCTTAATAAAAAAAACTCATTTGGTCTCATTTGTTGGTCACTTGTGTAAGTATTCGTCTCTCTCTCTCTCTCTCGAGTCGAGTTATCAATAGAACTCTTGCGGCATGGCAGTAGAAAGGACGCAATTTTCGGTCTCATTCAATGAACCAGCAAGACTTTAACAGTGAGAAAATAATGACGACACGACAGATACGGATATTCACACGCACATTTTTTTGTGCAATTAATGTTACAATTTGTTCAGGTTGGATATCTAGTCAAAAACCTGTATAAAATCGAGTTTTATAAAATCGAAATGGCAAGTAAATATATCCAGTATTTCTGCTTTTTAATTTATTTCTACAACTCTTCACATAAATTCAAGACTCGAGGTACGAAAAAACAAATCTAATATAATACCAATTTCCAGAAACTATGCATAAGTCAAAAATGAAACAATTAAAACACTGGAATTATCAATTTGCTCTCATCAGCAAATAATCTAGACCCCAACTCCTAAAAGTTTCATTCTACGCATCAAGAGTATTATTTTTGTACTATGACACCGTTGGACTAGAAATGCATTTTCCATCGAAAAAGTTGTAAAACAATTTTAGCAGTACAACGGTGCATTTAGCAATACTAAAATAAAATAAGCGAAGTTCTAGCTGGTTCATTGGAAGGAATATTTCTATCATTCTAAAGAGGGAAATTTTTACCAAAGGAAACTGAATTAAACCTGTTGCATTGATTTGAATGTGTCTCGAACCTTTCCGGTATGAAAAATCAATCCTTACACGTATTTAATGTGTTCAGTTATAATTAATAGTGAAATAATTTGGAATGTAACGTTTAATAAACTGTGGTTGGTTCTTCTAAAAGCTACTTCAATACTCGTCTTCTTTTAAAATGAAGGTAGCGAGCTTATACAGGACAAAACAAATTCAAAATATTGATGTACGAAGAAAACAATGTAAATAAATAAACGATTCTGACCTTTCGGACGTCGGCCTTGTGAAGCTCCAACAAAGCCATCGTGGCGTCATAAGCCGTCGAGATCAATTTTCTAACTTCACCATCTATAAGTTGAGATGTCTCTTCCGAGTATGGTTTGTCTAAGACCATATCACCAGGCTGCGGCAAGTCAAAACTAACGTTGCCAACTTTCTCGTTCATGCCGTAGTGTACAATCTGTAAGGACAAGTCACGTCAAACTTACAAGTGCTCACAAAAAGTTTTAAACCGTCTACTGTGACTCTTAAAATTACCACAAAGACACTGCACGACTGCAGATCGAATTAACCAAATTGAAATCTGCGAATTGCGAAAATACAAGCAGATCAATAGATTTTACAAACTGTGTCAAGGAGTATAAATTACAGCATACAACAAAAAATAGCGTCTATCAGGAAATTAAGGTTAGCGTCTATCAGGAATTTTAAGAATAATAGATAATTCCAAGTTTATTCTTTATAAAATTTTGAACAGATGTACAATAAAAATAAAATAAGAAAGCGCATTTACTTTCATTGCAGTTCTTCTGCGTTTATCTGCTTATGTTATAATATCTTTCTGATGTGACAGACGTTCAGTAACCTCTACGCATTCGGAATACGAATGTCAACAAATGGACCCGAGTTTGAAAACTTATTTTGTTTGTTATTCTACGTTGACAACTGCTGTCCACCTTAGTTCATTGTTCTTAAATTGATAGCACAGACACTTCAATATGTATCCAGAATACAATACAGTCAAATGGATAGTTAAATAAATACTATAGCATGAGAAAGTCTACTATTTGTTGAAATACGAGAGCACAGCAGCAGGCCCATTAACAAGAGAAAAGCACTTACTTGAGCATAAGCACTTTGAGTGACTTTCTTCAAATCATCCTGAGCGCCTGTGGTGATTTTGCCAAAGAATATTTGCTCAGATACTCTTCCACCAAGGGTCATACACATTCGATCAAACAGTTGCTCTTTGGTGTATAAATATTGCTCTTTTGGAAGATACTGTGCGTAGCCCAATCCTTTCCCACGAGGAATTATAGAAACCTGTAGAGTAACAGATGAGTTAAAGTATATATTCAACTTAGTCAACCAAGCCAACGCAAAACTTTAACAATATCAATTAGTGCAATCATTAGGTAATATGTAATAAGTGTTGGTAATAAGTGTGCTCAGACATAAAATATGTAAAGGATTTCTTTTTATATGACCGCAAATTGAATAGAAATTTTGAGAAACAATGCTAATTCAATTAAAAATTAAAACAAAACAAATAAATAGAGCGACGATAAAAGTATGTAATAATAGAAAATGGGAATACTTTCAGAAGAGGGTCAGCATGTTCAAGAAACCAACCAGAAACAGCATGACCTGCTTCGTGGTAAGCAACAGTCTTCTTTTCTTCAGGCTGCAAAACATTTGTCTTTTTCTCCATACCGGCGACAACACGCTCTATAGCTTGCTCAAAATGTTTTAGCACTATATGCTGATGCAAATCTCGAGCTGCTATCAGTGCTGCTTCGTTACAAACGTTTGCGATGTCAGCACCGGTAAAACCAGGAGTAAGCGCTGCCATTTTCCTCGCCAATTCGTCCTTGTTCACTTCAGTTTTCAGTACTTTTAAGTGGACCTTGAAAATGCTAGCTCGTCCTTTAATGTCGGGGGCTGGCACGAATATTTGTCTATCGAAGCGTCCTGGCCGGAGAAGGGCATTATCTAATATATCTATTCTATTGGTAGCTGCAAGCACTACAACATTTGTTGTTGTGTTGAAGCCTAAGTTGAACGTAAAAAAATGTAACACTGGTTTAGTGGGCTGGTGTTTCTTTTAAAAAAATGTTTTGGATATAAATTAGGGAATAAATTACCATCCATCTCCACAAGGAGTTGATTTAACGTATTTTCTTGTTCAGAGTGACCCCCAAAGCTACGACCTCCTCGCTTTCTCCCAACAGCGTCAATTTCATCAATAAATAGAATACAAGGAGCATGCTTTCTGGCCATTGTGAACATATCACGAACCTATCACAAATATTCATGGTGAACTAAACGAATCTTCATATTCTCCATTAATGCACAAGTGTCACGATTGACGCACCCTTGAAGGTCCAACACCTACGAACATTTCTAGAAATTCAGATCCAGAAACTGTAATAAAAGGTACATTGGCTTCCCCAGCAGTTGCTTTTGCCAACAAAGTCTTTCCGGTTCCAGGAGGCCCTTAAATAACAAATAATTGTGCTTAATTGTAACTATTCATCGTTCTACGCAATGTAGTTCAGATAATATAAAACTTGTTGTACCAGTTAATATAGCCCCTTTCGGTATCTTAGCCCCGAGCTCCTGATATTGTTTAGGATTTTTCAAAAAGTTTACAAATTCCATAATTTCTACTTTAGCTTCCTCGCATCCAGCAACATCTCTAAATTGGGAATTTCAACGGGTATTTTAAAAACTCATTGAATCAGTAAGAATATTTTCTAAATCAGAAAAAATGTATTTACAAAGAGTGAAACTTACTTGAATCTTATTCCAATATCACTTGAATTTATTAACTTAGCGGTGGATTCCATTACACTACCAAAAAGACCACCTCCGCGTCGTCCTCCTCGTCCACTCATCATTTCTGCTGATCTTCTCATCATAAAAATGAGAAAGCCTGTTACACGACAAATAATTAGTCGAGTTTCAGTTAGACCTTGATAATGTTTTTTTGGTTTCAAAATCCTACCAATTATAAGAATTGTAGGAATAATCCCAGTAAAGCTAGATGCTTCTAATTCTGTTTTATAGATTACAGGAACGAAATTTGAGGCTTCAATGTTCATTTCAATTTGAGAATTTTCTAAATTTCGTTCAAACGAATCGACACTACCGATGTTGAACCACAATGTGCCCTATATCACATAAATACATTTAAAAAACACTCAATGAATCATTTCAGTCTAACATGTCACCAAATCATGACAACACTAAACTGGTATTTTCATTTATTTTAACCACGTACGGATCCGTCAACATTTGTAGCCGTGTTTAAACGAACTCTGACCCATTTTTTGTTGACTACTTCAAGTTTTTCTACTACGCCGCGCGCCAAATAACTGCAAAACGACATTACACAAATATTTAACCATGTTTCTGTAAATTTTTCAGCAAAAATGTTCAAATCAAATTGATATAGGAGGGCATCCATAGACTTGTTATTAAATTTCAAAGTAAAATGAAGGCTTACTTGTTTACGAAATCTCTCCAAGTTATTTCTTTATAGCTCATTTCATAGTAAGCTAACGTACTCAGCAGTCCAATAGTGGCAACGACCGATACAAAAATCATTTTGTCCCCATCTCCTCCAAGGCCACCGGAAGACTTTCCACCACTACCACCACCACCTCCTCCCGTCCGCGAATCGCCCCCACCAAGAAGGGAAGACCAAGGGTCACTAGGTGGCCTTGAACTGCTAGCAGGTTTCGATGCGCTGCTGCTTAAACTGGGGCTTGGTTCAGACTCGATCTTCTTCTCAGAGGACTTATCTTCTGCCTTGGCTTCTATTGAAAATTCAGCGAAGATAGCTCGAGTAATCGAATTTAATCGATATCGGTGCTAATAATTTCGCACCACTAAATGTAGGTTGTTATATTTTGAAAATTTACCAGTTTTCTCAGCTTTTGTACCACCCTCTGTTGACCCTGATTTTTTAGGACCGAAATACTTCTCAAAGCCTTTAGGAGGTTGTTCACTGAACAAAATTCTTAATTCTCCAAGAATTTTGTGCAAATCTGGATACTTCCTCTGGAGGAGAGTTGGGAACTGTAATTCCGGAATGCCGGAATTGGCAGATTAGAGACCAATCCCATTGAAGCATTATTGATACAGAATGTATTTTATGTAGATAATTACCCTGGGTGTATGTATGCTTCCTGTTAACAATTGACGCTTTAAGAACTTGTCATATCTACGCATTGGTGTAAGTAACCGGTGAGCCATGTTTGCTGCTACAAATGGCGTGTGTATCTACAATGACAGCAATTTTGCATATTATGATTAGTCCCGTTCAGACAGAAGTTAAATATCTTCACGAATTAATGTACAGTAAATGAATAAATTGGTGCTTTAAATTGAAAACCTGTGTACCTTATCAATTTAGTTTTCCGATTTCCTAAAGATGACAGGTTTTCTCTTTCAGTGACTTAGATTTCTGCTTTGAATAGTTGTTTGAGTTGCTTCACTCGTCCAACGTCCAACTAGTCTAAAGATTACTTTTTCGAGCACTTGTTGTAATAACAATTCACTAATTAAATAACAAACGATGAAAATTTCAATATTTATTTGACAATAGAATAAATAGCAATAATCAATGGAGTTTGCAGAAATAATGAATACAACATCGAAGAAGCTTACAATTTCGTCCAAGTGCACAAAACCACTGAAATTTAGATCCTGATTAAATGAACGAATAAATTAAATAAATGACTACTCGTATAAACATTAACAATTCTCTGTAAGTTTGTCGTTTGTCTATTTCCTATAATACTAATTTAGAGAACTTTGATAAAATTGATGACACTCAGATCGAGATGTTGTAAGAAATTTATATCCACATGTTTCCGCGTCAAATCAGCTGACTTGTGATTTCGTTAAGCGTTTATGTCATAGTGTCATAGACATCTATCTAATGTTTATGTGGATTTATAGAGTTAAATATTGGAAAAGTTTATTTTCTCTCAGTTGCGTTTCCACNTTCTCTCAGTTGCGTTTCCACTTTCTAATAGATTTTCAAATAAGAAATAAATAAATAAACCTGAAAAAATCCATAGCCCATATCTAGCCCATACAATTTGCAGATATTGCCCTACAAAAAATTCTTGCCTTTCTGCGCTCTCATTAGATAGATGTCTATGGCGCTCTCTGAATCTATCATCTCTCATTACCCACACTCGTTTGAAATGGAATGGAACTCATGAAACTTTGCTATTTTGGGAATTTGTGATGTTTCCTCTTTCAAATCTATTATGAATCATCCTACTAAAATCATTCCCAGTATTTTGCACCATTTCACTCATAAACCAAAAATACACAAACCTAATGTTTTAATGATTATAAGGTAGGATAACAAGCAAACATATAATGCGTTTTCATCGCAGGTAAAATGCATGGAAATGAAGTGTAAATGATTTTCAATTTATTGTTTAAATCCATATATACATAGTAAGATTATTCGGAGGCCGACCTTAAACGTGTATTTAGGTACAGAGAAAGCTGAAACTTGTCTACATTTTGCACGGGTTTGTTGTCACGTGCAAAATGTAAACAAACACGTGCAAGTGATTGTTGACATTTTGCACGGGTTTG
>JABASC010001839.1:0-20687 GCA_019776185.1 Plutomurus gul | reverse complement strand
ATGTTATGGGAAAAATCGCAAAACGGGGTAACTTCGTGAGTGACACGTAACGAAAACTGTGGTAAAAATGTGTTGCGGCGGTATCTGTTAGCCATCCGAAGTGCAACCATCACCACCAAATAATTTTATTTACGAATACATGCATTTCCCCTTGTTGGTATATTTTTGAAGGGATTGTGACATGGGCCGTGTTCGAATGAAAGGTTTGGGGAAAGAAGTCGGTTGTGGAGACTCAGATGTCACGCCGTTCATTTATTATGCACTAAGCTGGATCTTGAAGCATCATGTTTTATGCATTAATGGGATGTAAAGTGTACATATTAGGTGGTCACTCGAAAGAAATAGGCAGCATCCCTGTAATAGCGTCAAGTACATTTCAAAGTGACTCTTGGCTCTGTTGTTGTGTATGTGGTGTGTGCATGCACCACATAAAATATGTAAACAGACAATCCTCTTCGAAACAAATTCATGTGACCCTCAACCCATGTAAATACTGTTCCGCACTGATAAGAATAAGTCAAAATTTTCCTGTCGCTTATTTTTGCATACCAAGTTTTGAATGCACAAATAGAGTTAAGCAGGCACAAGGAATCGCCGTGGTCCTGTCAAAATGTTGGCAATAAGAGTGAAGCGTATAATGTTTAATATGAATACTCTAGAACATATAGTAAATGTAGTGACAGAAAAGTGTAGCAGTGGAGAAGGCAGAGGGTGCGTTGAGAATTGTGAATGGAGAATGGATAAGAATGCAATTAAGGTGTTGTTGAATCTACCTGAAGGTTAGGAGACCGGTCGACCCCCTTTAATCCAGATGAAAACGACGGTTTCCGGACTCAGAAACACAAATCCCGTTTACTTCACATTTCAAGCAACAATGGGTTAGTAGTTCTTTTGACAAAAGGACAACAAATAAAAAAAAGAGAGAAAGATAGAATGCTCTGCATCCTCAAAGTTTTCAAACAGATTGTCTGACGGACTTAATCATAGAAATCCAGTTATTACAATAATTAATCGATGAATCCATATGAACTGGGAGTTGTGTACGCTCTGCTCGTATTTAGCAGATTTAAGAGCCAACATAGACTTCTCTGCCTCATTTTTCTCTTGTTACTTAACTGCAGGAGACAAGACAAGATAATGCAGACAAAGAGAAAGAGAGAGAAAGTAAGAATGGATGTATGGTGCTTGCTGGTGACTCTCAAAGCCAGACTATCGATTCGCCAATCGATCGATAGCCTCTGAGCAAGTAAACGAAACTAAACCGATGATCTCTTGATCGATCTGAATGAATTACCAACTAAAGGAGTCAAGACATTTTATCAAAAGTAACAAAAGAACACAGAGCACATCATATTAAATAAAGCAACGTGGGGTCAAATCGAGTCAACTCGCGCTCCGCGAACCAAAGCCAAAGTTGTATGAAAGAGAGCAGCGGCAGCAGCAGCAGCCTTCTGTCTGTCTCCGTTGTTCTAATTATAAGAGAAAGCAGGAGAAAGTACGTCGACACTAAAGATACTTCTTCTCCCCCCTTCACTGTGGCTCTTTGTGTGTCTGTGTTAGCGTATTACCGCAAAGATTGTTGACCCGACTACGATGAGTAGTAACTTTTATTTCTTTCCCCGTTCATTACACTAGATTGTATTTCCTTCAGAGACTCCAGCCCAAATAACACTCAAGAGTCGTTCCGCATCTCTTTCACTGCTCCAATGTGTGTTCTCTCCCCTTTTACGAGCCACTTCGCTCAAAAATTATCAATCACCAATAATCCTTGGTCAATATTTGAGCTGTTGACGTGTAAAAATCGCTCATCCGAAGGTTTTGCAAATAGTTGCGGATCTCTACTCGATGGCGGAAAGAAAATTTACTGTAGCTCGGCCTTTTTTGCAATTCCAAAATTACACACAAAGCATTAATTATAATTCTTTAGTATTCTTACCACGTCCACATTATATTGTCATCCCACTCACTGTAACGAATGGAAAACAATACTGTCTGACTGTGGTGTGCACTTTTTAGCATGCAGAAATTCCTGATACTTTATATAATCCTTCTCCGAATTCGCAACACCTTAGACACTTACCCGACTCTGAATTGTTGTTGTTTGAGTCGGAATCTTGCAAACTTTGACTTTATTTAATATGAAGCGTGCTCTGCCGTCTTTCTACTTAAAGTATAAGATTTCTCTATACTAAGCTGACTGATTCCTTTAAATTCATCTGACGAATACAATACATATGTACATGGTACAGTGCACTGTACGTGTTGTGTTTGTTCTCCTTTAGAAAAAGTGGTAATTCTGGTAATTATGATTTTTCAATTGTTGTAAGCATAGGGGCCACTGATTCCCCTAATTTCTCCCATTTTAAATGTACTTAGTGATTATAATGTTTGCACATTTAAATACATTTCGAGCAACTTTGAAATTGTACGATTATTTGGTAATTGCCGTGTACTACTAATGGTACTTAAGAATAGCTACCAGAAATACCCCCCAGAAACGTTTGTATTTAGCGGAGTGCAGTGCAGCACAAAGAAGAATTGATTTGAGGGAGTTTTGGAGGCTGTTCGTTCTTTTTCACTGTAAGGGTAAACATTATGCATTCTTTACTTACAGCAATTATCTTGGAATATTTCCATGGTCATGCTCTGAGATTACGGATATTCCTAATTATGCGTTATAGACGGCTGAATTGCATGTCTCTGCTTTATTAAAAAAAGGCAAAGTGAATGGAGCTCGACAAACCCTCTCGCCTTCTCTCACTTCAGAATACCATTGGGTGTAGACTCAAGATAGTGGATATTATTATCTGTCTATAAATAAACAGGGAGAAACGAAGACTTAAATTTCCAGACCTGTGTTACTGGGGAGAAAAAGAAAGGAGGAGTGGGCGATAAAGTTCATTGAAAATTGATGTGTAAGAGTGCACAGAGGGGACCCTTGAAATGTTTTCGAACAGCCTTCAATAATTCCATTTGTATGCACTGCTGATTATTTACGCCCAATTTATTTCCCAGTGCTTCTCTTTGTAGCTAATGGTGCTTCGATGAAAAGCAGGAGTTGTGTAGAATTCATTGCCGTAGATCAATTTGAACTCTACAGCAATAAGAGGTCATGCATTCAATCCGTGTATGTACAAAAGTGAAGTTGATTGCGTCTGTTCGAAAGCTTTGAGGGTCTCTCTCTCTCTTTTAGCCTCGTCAGCTCGGTTGAAAACATAACTAACGTGCTGCTATCTAAATAACGTTTAAATTCTCATTTTTATTCCAATGCCAATATATTTTTAATCTTAATATTGTTCTGTATGTTGATTTTTATTGACGCCAAAGGGTTGCATCGTAAGTAAAAGTTGCAGTTGACTCTTCATGGTTTATTATTATTAATCATCACCACTGTGTTCCCTACAGGATTAATATTAAATCAGGTCAATAATCAGGAGAAAAAGTGCTTTTCAGGTCAACACGTGGAAGCTGACCTGTGCTGTCACGCCGCATTAGTGTACACGTGTAATATGCTCACTTAGTTAGAGATATTTAGTTTCTTTCCACAGACTCAATTGAAGAAAATATCTCGAGGGCTATCATTTTTCTGTACACAAATCTTAAGCTTTTGGAATTCCTGGTCCGAGATCTTTTCCATATTGTTAGTGGTGATTTCTAACTTACTGTGAGCATCATTCTTAAGTTGTTGAGCATATCGTTAAGCCTGTAGTGGTTTGTGAAGATTTAGTATGTTCACTTTAGTAGCAAAGAAGTAAACTGTTTGTCAGAGTAGAGAGTAGTCACAACGGTACAAAATGTACCTAGCTATACGTACTACGAGACTATAGTTATGTATAGATGTGGGCCAGCACGCAAATGGCTATGATGGCCCGAAAGGGAAGTTGGAATATAGTGGTAAATGAAGCTTGAAGCTACGAGAGATTATTGTGAATCAAGATTGGAAACGAGAAGAGAGCTGATTGTGTGCTCAGCTTCCTTTACGACATACTCAGTCAGTCAGGTTAGCCCTGCTGCTAAGCGAGCATACAGATTAAATGGATGAGAAGCAGATATAGAGAGAGAAAGGTGCTGTGCATTGCTCCACTACAGTAAAGTGGAGGGTTGAAAGAAACTTTCTCGATTGCATTCAATATTACTCCACTCTCACTATAACAAAGCTAGTTTTTAGGTACAAGTACACACACACAGTTATTAGTCTCAACTGTGCCACCTACTCCATGCACAAAGAACGTTTTCACGAATACGCGTGTGAGCCGTGTTCTGTCTAATTTAAATTCAGGATACCACTATCATTGGAATATACATTTATGAATGTGAATTGAAATGTTTCTAGCTCTCTCTCTTCTCTCTCTCTCTCTCTCTCTATCTCGCTAATATTTAATATATTTTATGGCTGATACATTTTTAATAATTCTATACATTTACATAGCAAAAAGTTTTTGAAAGATAATCACATTTTATAATAACTACATAAAGGTAATAGTTTAGGATTTTATAATTTTTAAATGATTTGGTTCAACTGCAACTTTTACATGGCGGAAACAATGATATTCGAATTTTGCTTGAAGTTTGTCTAAATTTGATATTTAATAATTTTAGGTACCTGTTTACCATTGTGAGCTACTTGATTGGAGTTTTCATTTTCGCAACTATTGTTGGTAAGTACTTTTACACATTTAATAAGGAACCTCTGGTTGCACAAAGCAGTAAAAGAAACCATAGAACAGAAAATGATCAAAATAGAAAATATTTCCAAGCTTAAAAATGAAATTCATGTTTCATCTTAATAAATGGTTAGCGGTCAGGTAATAACCATTTATCTAAATGGTGGGCACGAATTTGTATCTTTATCTTATATCTATTACGTATGTAATATGCAGCCTTGTGTCATGAGAGAATGCTACTTAATTGCACATAAAGTCAAAGTGAGTAATGCAAAGAAAGATGCAGGTTTAAAATTGAAAATAAAGTGCATTTAGTATCTAAGAAACAGTGTAATTCTGTATATTTATATTTGCAATAGAAACAAATTTTACTGCATTCGGTCATGTAACACATTCCCTTTCTTCATCTTCTTTTACGTAATAATACAGAAAATTTGTTCTGTGAATATTCCGTATGCAGAGAATATAATTACACAGATACAACTTCCCATGAAAACATTTAGCAACACTTTGTGCAGAACTCCCTCCGTATGCAACTCGAGGTTTGCATGTTAGTTCACGTATTTAGTTAGTAGTTGGCGAGTTTCTTGAAAACAAAGCAAAGGCATTGTTATGGCCCTTACCGTGGACGCCTACAGGATACGAAATGTGGTTGGCAATGAATGAAATCATATACTCGCTCAAAGAGCGCGGAAAATATTTCTTGCTGTTGTTGACGCCGACTGCGCTTTACTATTTGCACAAAATTCGTGTTATCACAGCACATAATAATGTGTTATGTAATACTATCCCTTCGTTAGATTAAATTAACGAGCCAAGATATTTCACATGAAGATTTCCAACTGAAGGCTCTATTGTGTATATTCTGCCATTAAACTCGTCTCATAGGCTCTGGCAGTGCTAATGCTTAAGTGCAGGCTCGTGCCTCTTGACTATACGTGTACTACTTGTGCTGCCACATGAAAAGCTTTACCCAGAACTTGACTTTTTACACTATTATTACTAATCAAATGGAATCGATGTGAATGCCTAAGTTTCAATACAACTGCCAGTGTGTAGAAGTACTTCATTCTCTGCGTGCATCCTACCAACATGCTCATTATTCTTAGAACTCAATTGACTCAGACTGACTCTAAGTACTCACTAACTGTGCAACTTTTAGTGACACGAAATTTTCCTGGCCCAAATAGTAACAGAATTTTTGAAATTTACATTCTTTGTATGGTAGTCACGTTTTTGTAAAATATTAAAAAAGTTCAATAGCTCCCAGGGCCAATTGGTGCGCACAGTATTTTCTCAAATAAGCTCAGTGAGTGAAGTTGGAGTATTTCCACGTGGCAACACCAGACGTGACTTGTATTACATGATCACATGTCACATTTGTTTGCTTCACAAGTATTATCAACAGGGAGCGCTTGCATAAATCTTAAACGTACTCCGTCAATCACTAAATATTGTCTACGTGCCCTGTTCCTAAATAAATAATAAAGCAAATAATAATATTTGGTAAAAATGTATATTTTTAATAAAACTATTTATGAGCTATATGTGTTATAAAGATATTGCTAGGATTTTGTAGGTTAATGTGAAACGATAAGCACTGCGCCGGTTAATGCATCGGTCTGAAGCGCACTACATATGTAAGAATGGTTCTAAATAGAAAGTTTACAAATAGATGTGGGCCACCAATTAATATAATGTTAGAGTGTAAGTACTGTATTTCTAATTTCACTTGGATTTACTTATTCGTAATTAAAGGACGAATATCCAGTTTTGTCTGTATGGTTTCACATGCACGTGGAGTCAGGCGAACATGAACTTTTTTATTTTTATTGTAATTCTTTGACAATATTTTGGAGCGTTCACAGTGCACACTTTTTGCCTACAGAATTAGAGAAAAACATTAATTAAAAGCTCATTGATATATCCATTTTAATATTCATAAGTAATATTTTATGTGAGTGGAGTGCCTTTTAACGGGAGCTGATTGCCACGTTTCTATTGAAAGGGTATGCATTCAATATCTTTTAGGGAGACATTGTCTAAAGTGGAAATTAGGACATTGAGAGTTTATTAGTCCCCAGGGAAAGCGGAACTTCATTTTACTTTCTTCTCACTTTTTCTTTGTGACGCTTGTTTCTCTCTCTCTCAATTTAACTATATATTGATAAGTATTTGCAGACTCTTTGGAGAGAAATTGAAAATTTCCCAAAACTTCCAATCTTATTTGTAAATAAGTTTTGAAGTTTTATCATCAGAAAGCTTTATAAAGCACAGGAACGAATTCTGAATAAATACTAATGTACCCATGAATCATGAATACCATGTACAATACAATGTACTCACAATTTTCAACCAAAATCAAAAATAATTCTGTAAAAAATGACTGATTGTTTGTCTGTGGTATATCTCCATTGAATTTGTAATTTACTTTAAAATAATTCTTAAATCTGTCTGCTCATTCGTTGGCAAAGAGTGGTCGAGGAATTACTGTGTGCACTGCTGTATGAATAAAAAAAATTAGCTCAAACTTAAACGGCAAAGCATATTGGCGCTGCTGGTGTCAACATCATTTCATATGTATTGGTATATACAGATATGGTATATATATAAATATACTAAGCATTCAACTGTATCCACCCCAATGCCTTCAAAGTGTAAACGCACATAGTTGTACAAAAGTTTGCTTGTTGTTCTTCTGCCTTGTGTGAAATGCGTTTGTTTGTCTTAATGGGGGTTTGTGGTGAAAGCAGTGTGAAAGCTGGAGGTTGTGCAGAGAATTATGTGGGTTTTGTAGTAGGTAAAGAGCGTGTACACAAGAACACGCATAAATTAAAAGAAAGTATTCCCAAGAATTTAAAGTTGTCTGGAAAAAGTTAACTAATTCAATCCATCGTTCTGTTTTAGGACAAGTTGGCAATGTCATCACAAATCGCAATGCTAACCGACTGGAATTCGAAAGACTTTTGGTGAGTCACTCTGCTTCTACACATTCATTTGCACGTTGACACGACACTTTCTTTCCAACAACTAATTGTGCTAGATATTTAAGTTTATAGTATAACGTAAGTAGGTCGTTCGTTTAGCTCGACTATATCACAACAACAAGAAATAGCAGTTATAGTGACAATTGAGATTATTACTCAGAATTCCCTATAATTTTTACATAGTATATTATTTGGATTATAATAATGACTATTTCAGAAGAAACGTGAAAGTTCGTGACATAACAAAGGCAATAAATTGTTTGTGGTGTGAAATGAGTCGAACGACCTTGCACACTGTTTTCAGCTCTCAGAACCGAAAGACAGTGCCGAGATTTTCCTGGAAGACATAATTTGTAGACTGCCGAATCTCATATCGTGCTTCATCGAGTACAAGACACTGATCTGATAAGAATAAGTGATGACCTGCGCTCGAAAGGATCTATGGAAAATATTTATAAGAGTCATTGCATACCCATTCCGTTGAAACATACATTACAGACCTTTGAAACAGCGTCCAACAAAATGGTCTTTCTGAGACTGAGTGGGTTTTGTGCAAAAAAAACAAATAAATTCACAAAAAAGTTGAGAGCAGAGATGGGAGCGATCCGAATATCTTTATAAATTCACGCTGTCATCAAATCTCTATGTAATAATTATTAAATTTAATTGGTTGGATGTACAGAATGAAAAAGTTATAACTTTTCCTTCCTAAAACATTTTAATTTGTTTAATTTTGTGTAAATTTTATTTTTATTCTCTCATCGCTACATAAAACATCGCAACGGGTCGTAATGGTGAAATTGTACAGTTTTAAATCTTTCGAAAGGATTTTTCTGAGAATGTATTTCCAAAAAGTCATTGAGTATCTGACAGGGAGTAGGCAGTGTGTCATGTAGAATATTGGGTCTTTCTTAAGCAGGAGAAAAAGATGTGAGGTTGCAGCTCTAGCGCTGCAAGAGGCCATGCATTTTCCACGAAGAGAAAAGTAGAAGGCGAGAAAATAGGAAATGAAAACATGGCGTATCCTGGTGACGATCTGAAAATGAGCATTGTAGAATCAGATGAGTCGAGAATGGAAATGTCAGATGAGATATGTTTCCGCTTTAGATGGCCCACCAGATTCTGACAATGAGACTCCTGTTCAGTACATGTGCTTACTATTAATGTGTGTCAGCAGAACTACGTGTGTCTGCGTCCTGAAAGAAATCTGGAAAAAGCGTCTCCCACAAAATCTTCCCCGCTGTGTAATCTGTGAAGGAATACGCTCATTTATTCCCTACCAGACATATATAAGCTAGATTATATTGTGGTAACGGCGAACGTGTGTGCAGTTAGTTTTTCTGCAAGATCCACCGTGCTTTCCCTCTCGCTCTCTGAATTGTGAAATAATATGGCAAAACTTTTTCAGCATCACTTAATTTATTCCCTCATTGGTAGCATTTTGTAAATTGCAGCCAAACATATTCATGTGCATGTTTTCTTCAGTAGATTTACATGGCGGGTAATTCAAAGTTTGCGGGAGAAATGTTTTCAGTATAGTCGTGTATAGTAAAGATTGTGTTTGTCTGTGTGTGATTCAGGATGGAGCTAAAACGTACATGAGACATCACAAGGTGCCTCGTGATATGCAACGGCGAGTTCTTCGGTGGTACGATTATTCGTGGTCCAGGTGAATTACTCCACATATAATCACTTAAACATGCAATGCAATGCTAGTGCATATTGGCCCTGAACAAAGTGCACGTTAGGCGGCGCAATGCAAAAAGGCCTGCTGAATCATCTAACCCCCCGCTTACTGCACGTTATAACATTTCCACTTACATAGATGACTTTTACTTGTGTGCGCAATGATGCAACGACTGTTTCATTAATTAACGGAAAAACTCTCTAGAGAGTTAATTAATGCAATGGTGGAAGAACAGTCGGAATTGTGGTACGGAGGACTTGGTTTCTGGTTTTGTGTATTGATTTGTCCCAGTACTCGATGTTGTATGACTGTTCCCTTTGTGAGAATCAAGCACGTTTACAGAACACGTAGTTCACATTTTCTTGATTTCAGAGGAAGAATTCAAGGCGGAGGAGATATTAATACGGCCTTGGGATTGCTCCCGGATAAGCTCAAAACTGAGTTGGCTCTACATGTCAACCTCAGCGTTTTGAAAAAGGTAAAGTTCCTTGTACATCGCTAAATCATCAAAAGCTGGTCCTTTCTGTACGTAGAGAGATAAATGCTTAAGTACGGGTAATGCCATGTAATGCTATCATAGCGTCGTCCTACAGCATGAGCTATTCATTTTTGATCTGATACGAAAAAAGACAAACAGACGGGCTCTTCAGCATGCTGATGTTCGATATTTGCATAATCATATACAAAAGTCAAGCCTTATTTATGCATATAGAGTTGGAAATTGCATACAGTGTGCAGTCAAGTCACTGCAGAAAGTTTTCTCAATGAAATGTGAAGTTTATTCTGGCCGCGATCCTCGTGTATGGTCTGCATTTGAATTTTAAATCGCCTGATTACCCTCACTTCCTTAAAAACGATGCCATACCTTGCATTCACAAAGCACCCATTACAACCACCAAGGAAGTGAATTCACTGTTTTCACCTCAACCATGATGCAAAAAACTGCAGCTGCAAAAACCTTGGAATTTTGATTATTTATTTTAAAATCAATTTTTGTACAGTAACTGTACAAGTGACTGAAATTCATTTGTTGGGCATTTCTAATGCATAGTGCAACATGCAACTTTCTAGATTTGTATATGGACGTGAATGTTTTAGTCGACTTTAGATATCAAATTATCAGAGAAACGTATCAGAGAAAGTCTAGTGAAAGTTCGAGTTGACGTTTAAAATAGTGCACGGCACAGTTGTTAGGATAACTGAAGTTGGCATAATCGAATTTTGGAACCATTGGTGCCTTAGTTAAAACTTATTTTATTGGATAATGCGGTTCTGAACTCGGATTGTCTTGAGTCCGACTCGGATCAGCATCATTAGATGAATTATAGGCTAAAAGTGAAAGCAATGAATTTATTTCAACACTTTGGATTGCAGGTGACTATATTTCAAGAATGTCAACCAGAATTTCTACACGATCTCGTCCTAAAAATGAAAGCTTACATCTTCACTCCCGGTGATTTAATTTGTCGAAAGGGGGAAGTGGCTAGGGAAATGTTTATCATTGCAGATGGAATTTTAGAAGTTATAAGGTATGTTCCATTTACCCAATAAATATTATTACCTTAAATATTCAAGGATCATTTTTTTAAATTTTATTTAATTTTACCAACATGTATTACTACTGTCCACATTAAATACCGACAAATCATATGCACTTGCATGTATTCAACGTACTAATAAAGCATTTAATTTTTGTGTAGAGATTTTAAAATTTAACTGGAGTGGAAACAGTTGATAATTTTAATTAATTTTAATTGAGATTACTCTCTACAAGCTAAATATATCGCATGCCCGCATCTGTGTGCAAACTGCAGTAGTGTATGTATCATTTTGAGACATTGAAATATTTATTCTAATTGATTACTTCATTCTTAGATTAAGTAAGTGGACACCTATATTTGCCACTTGAACAGTACTTGACTTTGTAATAAGATGCGAAGAGGTTATCTAGTTTATTCTGAAAATTTCACACGGGGTTAAACTATTGTATGCCATTAATTTTCGGGAAAACACAAGTCAAATAGTTTGAGTGCTATAAACTATGAACTGTTTGTTCTTGCACGGTGTTTCTCGTGCAATTTGCAGAATCTCTCATCTCAAGGCTAATTACTCTTACGACTTCCATAAATCTTCATCACACGAATAAACACTTCATAAGTATAAATACATAACATAACAGATTCAACTTCAGAAAGAGCACTAATTAACGGCACCAGTAGCTCCAGGAGTGCGCAGTCAACAAAAGATCTGTTCACGGTCTCCTCCACCCATTCACATATATTGGTATACATATATCTAATCTTATGGCAAATATTATTGTGTCTGTAATAGCACTGCTACATGTAATACTGAACGGATGGCACAATAATTTAGATTTATGAATGAAGCATTTCGTATTGTTAGCAGTGCTGTCGCCATTATCACGTTTTAGCTCCGGCTTTAGCGCTACGCATTTAGTTGTAAGGAGTCACATCTAAGTAGCTAAAAATCAATCATCCTTCTGCAACAATTGCCCTTGTGCACCGTTGTTGGTGGCGTCCCTGTCTACTGGTGCAAAGATTAATTTCCCTCATGATTCCAGTTCACTGTGTAAAAGTAATTGTCAGAAAAGTGATATGAAATTCTTAAGGCTGTGCTGAGGTGTCTTATCGGACAACAAACCGCGAACACATAACCCCCCTAAAACATGTGCCCAAAGAGGAGATTACTTTATCACATTACTTTTGAAGTTAGTCGAAGAAGAAGAAGAATGCAGTCTTGCCCAGAAACTTTTCTGCAATAGTCACCGTTATGTCTATCGTCAGTCTGAACTCAACAGTTTGAACTTTATCCCATAAAATAGAAGAGGGAAAAAAATCCATGGGAGAAAGGTGTTACTTAGCGTTGAATTTACAAAGTAACATTTATATGCTAATCCACATTGGGAAGTAGTACAAAGGATAGCAGTACATAAATAAGGCCATGCAGATGTATTCTTTTAAATGGACTGCAATAAACGATAGCATTAAGTGTCGTTTTTTGCCTATTTTTTTGTACACTTTCAATCTGCGGCCCTATATTTTTTGCTTTTGGATATTGGCGATTTGATTTCATGGAGTTCATTTTATTCCCCTGTTCACTACAGACGCCATCCTTCTACAGATGTGCCTTTGCAGTAATAGGATATTTATTTGATTTAGAGGGTAATACCTGGCTGGCATTTATTTCCTATGTGTTCTTAGGTGAGATGACGAGTGAGTCAAAACGAGAAAGACATCTCTCGTAGAACTTTTTCAACTATTAACTGTGTATTGGCAAAAATAATGCATCCATTCAGTCAGAATAATTCGAATCAATGTACANTGTACACTTTAGATCATACTGGAATGCCATTGATGGAAATTGAAAAGTTAAACGCAGTTTCTACAAAAGTATTCTGAGATTTTGCATTCGAAAGTGTCACTTTGTACTCTACATCTTTTAAGAAATTGTTCAATATGTTCTTCCACTATTTTACCATTTTTACCAGGTGGGTGGTAAAAATAGAGCCCCCGGTGGTAAATAACGAACACTGACATTATAAATAATACTGATTGTGAGTGCGTTTCGACCGTTCCTTATCCATCGATTTTTCTGAGACAGTTTATGTAATGTAATATTCATACACATGTATTTATTATGTTTAGGGATTAAATCCGAGCCAAGTTTTTGAATTTTTAACTACGAAATTAAAATAACTTTCATGATGAATAGAAAATCAACTACTAATGGATTTGCTGAGAAATTTCCTTTATCAAATTAGCGATATAGAAATGTTTGCTACAGTAATGAAGTTTCAGAATAAATTGAGTGTTTGGTGCACTTTACACGAATCATGAGACTACTAATATGCATGAATTGAAACAGAACTAATTACATGATGATTTGGTCAGCCCACATCGAGGGCGGAGATGAAGTTAATAGTATACTTACTTCAAATGAGCATACAAAAGTGTTTCGCAATATTGATCGCTTCTAGTGATTATGACGTATCTAAAACTTTTTCTACATGAATCATGGAAAGTGAATAGAATATTCACATTATGTGTGACATATAATGTGAATAAAACAAATATTCTAAATTCTGTGTGAGGCGAGCCCACTCAATCCTCCCACGTACTTATTACTCCCGTTGGACAATATATTCGAACATGTCTCTAGCAGAAGCATTACAAAGACTATGATATTTGAGCGACTCTGCGCCACTGAATTTCAATTAAGTATTTAGTTCCGTTAAGCTCTATAGTGTAGTCCGGAAAGATGACACAAAAGTTACAATGGGATTAATTTGCATTCAAGTACCTTAGTTAATTTTCCAAATTATTTCTAAAACAAAGCTAAATATAGGATCTGCAATCGTTTCAGTTACACCTCTTAAATCTTTGTGCTAATGAATAGTCTTTATTAAAGATTATTAATATTATTTTACAGTGAACAAGGAAAAGTCCTCACAACAATGCAGGCTGGTGACTTTTTCGGAGAAATCGGGATTCTCAATCTTGATGGACTCAACAAGTGAGTTTTTAATGCAATCATTAACAAACAAGTGTACAGTAGCAGTTTTATCGTAGCTTTTGTTACCAAATGGGTGAAATCATTTGCTTTCTCAAATAGAAGAAATTCTGCTCTAGCAAAATATCGTCTATGGCTTTCTCATGGATTAGATAAATTCTAAACGGCCCCGACCACCAACGAAACGTTTTCAAAACACTCAAAATCGAGAAAGTCAATAAAAACTAAAATTCCCCTATATTTTATTGAAGGCCCTGTTTCCATCTATCAGTTAATAGTACCCTGTTAGGTTTTTTATGGGAAAAATCTCAAAGTTCAACTGACAACAAGAATATAAACTTGTAAAGTCCGACTTCTAGTCGGATACTTAACTTCCACACAATAAAGGAGCAGAAAAAACCGGTTTTATTGTTGTTTGCGGTGAAATGGGAGGTTTGTTGTTGGCATTGTGGAAGTTGATGGACAGCGTAGCGCAGTGTGTAACGCAGTAGCAAGCACAAAGACCTTTAGATGTTAGATAATGATGTGGACATGTTGTCAATTTATTTCCTATTGTGGTTCTTTGATGAGAATAGACGTACAGCTGATGTTCGTTCGGTGGGTTACTCAGAGCTATTCAGCCTTTCCAGGTAAATCATTTAACTATTTATTTATTTACAATTAACAACGGGTAAGATTTATAAGTTAAAATTATAACAATTCCAACCACAAATTTGCTTATTTAAACTATTTATTTCAATTCTAAAGCAACAAGAATGTCATTAGAAAAATTATAATGTTGTTGAGTTTGACAGATCTGACCTTGATCAGTTCGATATTAGCTTTGCAGGTTATCCATATTTAAAGAGAAACTTGAGACAACGTTTAACTTTGTTCAATGCATCTGTGGTGAATATAGTCGTTATCAATCTTACTAATCTCTTTAAACACGAATTAATAATGTAATTTATTTTCCAGAGAGGACGTCCTAGCCGCCATGAAAGATTACCCAGAAGCTCAAGTAAGTTCCTCCATGTTACTACCATTTATAGTAGGTATACAAGATCGTAGCTATACTACATAGTAGGATTGACCAGTACACAGAATAACACGTATTGTGTAGTGGTAGACTTTTGGTGGTGGTGGTGATAGACAATTCTAATCAATCAATGGTCGTGGATTGTGGGTGGGTGTTGGTCAACTCCCCTGCTGTCACTATGTCGCTTCAGCTGTGCCACAGCCTGGCATTCTGACCTATTTTGACTGTGACTTGGCAAGTTAATCTAGTCACTGATTCCTTTATGGCTATTTATTGTGTGCCTCTGTGTGTGTGTTTGTGTTTGGTGAGCTGCTGGAGAGATCTATTGAGCTACCACTACAACTATGGCGTTGGAGTGGCTCTTGAGCGTTTCCTTTGAGAGAGCGTCTTCTCTACTTGAGAAATATTTAACTTGACTCGTCCCTCGGCTCTTATCTTCAGTTTTCTAACTTTATCAAACTATCATCTGTCTGTGTGTATTACTGTGAGGAATCCGCTGTTTACTCGTGTTTGCAGACGGAAATGTTTGAAAGATCTCTCCAGAGACGATACAAGATGAATGGAGGGCACCACATTGCACTGAATTCCCGGCAGTTAGATTTATTTCAAGAATAGTCATTGATTTTTCTGCAAATCTTATTGCACTCCCTCCCTTATACAGTCCTTATGTTCTGATAGCATGCAACCTATATTCTGCTGCTGTCTGCAACTACAGATCCAACTTAATTTGTAAAATGGGATTTCTTACCTTTCAGTAGTCAGTCACTCGGGTTCGGTCTTAAATGTTTCCACTATATAAGTATATAAGGACCTTGTAAATTCTATTGCTTTGGATAATGCTTATTCAGTAACGTTGTATTGAACGCGCATCAATACTTACCTTACTAGAAATAACGACAATTTTGAAAATACGATTTTAAAACAGAATTACATTTTCAAGCTTTTGATCAGCTCCCAGTCTGAAAATCAGTAACGACTCTCCTCTATATAATTTCTCGAGTGAGAATATCACGTAGTAATAGTTCCTATTTCTTTAAATAAAATTCTTATTCCCATTCCAAGACTTTTGTGTGTAATTCTGTAGAGCAATTTTTATAAAGCTCTGGAAATCACTTAACTTTGAAATTTGAAAATTGGAAAGCATTAAATTTTATAGTTGTTAGTGCAGACGCTTCGCTTTCTATTTGTAAACCGTTTGCTCGGGTAGGAAAACGTGAACAGAACTCAAATACAGAGAGTATGCTATTGAGGAAGCAGAGTCTCTTCTCAGATTATCATACAGTTACAAGTTACCAGCTATTGCGTGGAAGGCGAAGGATGCCATTGCTTTAATTTAATAGTGGGAAGGTTTCATGTTATTGAAGGTGTGCCTTTCAGATTAACAAAATGTCCGGTCATCAAAATTTCATCGTTTGTAAATATTTCAGGATATTTTGCAAACGCTGGGCAGAAAACGGTTGATGGAAGCGAGGAAAGCTTCCGGTCCTGCAGTACCAAAGAAAGTGGATGTAGCGAAAGTGTCCTCTCCCCTCGCCATTAGCCAGAGTAGCCACAATATAAACAAGGGTCCAGAAACTCTTTCCTCTGATGAGGTTCAAATTTCGGACAGCACCACAGGAAAGAGAATCGTCGAAAAACTTTGCAGTGATGTCAAAGGACTGAGAAACGCCATTAGAAGAAGTCGCAAGAGTAATTCCAGGTAAAGCTCACTAAACACTTCAAGTCATTCCTCTCTTAAAACTATTTAATTCAATTTCTTCAATTTCTTCAGCAGATCCTAACGTTAGCGCTGTATCATAAAGAATTCAAGCAATATTATACGTGGATTTCACTATTTATAATATTATTAACTGCTGCTGTATGTGCTGCAAACAAGCTTACTCTTTTAATACTCTTACAACAGCTAATTAACAACTGATTGCGAGACAGTTGCAAATCAATTATGCCATCATCTTATATACTATTGCTGTATACTAAAAACTTTAATACTTACTTACTTATTGTAATTATATTTTTTCTCGTAACACACTTGATACTCTGTTCTGACTCTTTTTATAATGTGCACTGCATTTTTATACGGTTTGTCTATTCTGTAGAGCCCATTTTGATAACGGTGGCTGCTACAGTGACTACTCGTTCAAATTTTACATGCTTGTGGATATGAGTGAAAAATTACTAATTTCACCATCTTTCTATTTGTGATATGTGCATGCAATCTAACGCTCCATTAAAACCAACGTAATCAGGATGCAAGGGTAGGACAAATGTTTCCTTTTATTCTTATCTTATTAACATTTATAAGTTGCTTATTCTGTCGTCTTGTTATTTATGTGTCATTATATTATTGTTTTGTTTAAACACCAACGGCATAGCCAGGCTCGTGTTACCTTACTTTCTTTACTTCAAATGGAAGAGTTACATTTCCACATGTGGTATTTTAAGGAGTTTTTTTAATACTCAAATCACTCCCTCCACCTGGCTGTGTCCGTGTAGAATAGGTAAATCCACATTTTTAGGTGGATTATTTGTAAGTCATACAAAATGTCCAGTGAGGACGTTCATTTCAAATGAAAGTTCACTTCACAGCATGATAATTTAAGCATGATAATTTCTAATATTTGTTTAAATTTTGCGGAATAAAGCACTAATGCGTGTGTACAATAATATTGTTGCTTTGTTTACATGTAGTATGCAATTTCTACGAAATGATTCTGTACTCAATGTTAATGCTATTAAACTTTCTTATATTTAATGGTACATTTAAATGCTTGAGAATTTGAGAACTTACTAGTGGTTCATTGTGATTTTACCATCAATTAATATCTCTGGTATCGCAATTTTCTATTTTAAAGCTTTTAAAATTCCTCGCTCATGGTAATACCAAATAGTTACCCAATAAGCATATGTATCTCTTTCATAACATGAGTTTCCTTAGTAATTGATCCGTAATGTTTAGATAGAAGTTGCTCAATGGATCATAAATATTGTGTTTATCGTTGCAGCAAGGAGGATTCCAGTGAGCCGGAATCAGCTAAAATCGAGGACGGTCTCCGGAATCGTAACGGAAGAAAAGAAAGCACAGTTAGCCTAAGAAATTCGAATCAATCTTACCCGCCCCCACGTGGTATGTTGACACGAATGCACCACGTAGTTTTAAGTGACGAGAGGGACAAAGAGACCACCACCTCCACCTCCTCATCTCCATCAATTTCGCTAATCCCGCTGCTGTCCGTCAGAGGCCAGCTTCCCTTGGGGAAGGCCAGTGCCCAGGCCAACACCACAGCCACCAGTCCGGAGCAAGAGGCAGAAGTGATCGGAGCCGGTCTGCCACTGATTCAAAGACTCCGCCTCCTGCGCCAGAAGGAGGAACGAGAGAGAAAACAACAGGAGGAACGAGAGAATATGCTCAAAAGTCTTATTCCCGCACCGGAAGTTCTCCAACCCACTAAAACGCGCCTACAAACCGAGCTTCCCTCCACGAGTTCCAGCATCGTCTCAACGAAGGCCACCGTGGAACCGGCACCGAAACCGCCGGAAAAAGCCAAGCCAGGCCGATGGAGCAAATTGAAAATCCGTAAGGACAAAAAGGAGAAGGAGCGGGGGGACAGCGTTTCTTCCATGGATTCCGCCTCTGCGGGCGTCCTCGCCTCCCCACTACCTCCACAACCTCCATTCCCAATCGTAGGCCAACCTCCCTTAATACCATATCCCTGTGCACCGGTGCCGCTCCCTGCTCCCGGTGGCACCGGTGCTCCACAACCAAAAACCGTTGTCACTTCAACACTTTCTCCGCAAGTCACACGTATTGATGCAGCTGCCTTGTCCACAACCCAGATTGAGGATCTTCCGCCGGAATACACGGCTGAACCGATTCCAGCAGAGTCCAGCTCCAAGCCACCAATTGCTGTAAGCTCCCCATTGCTTTCGACATCTTCAGGAGCTTCCTCGGCTTCTGGCTCAATCATCAGTCGTCCATCAGCTCTTCCATTCAAACAGAAAAATGCCAAAAATTATGGATCGGTCGATGATCTGTCTCCAGAATTCTCTCGCCTTCCCTTCATTAGAAAACTGCAGATTCTCAACGAGAGACAAAAAATTGCAGAAATTCTGCGAGGTACACAGCCCGCGAATATTGTTCTGACTCGAAGCACTAGCGAGGGCTCCAGCGAACAAACCGTACTTCCGGGTGCGGCTGGTCCCGAAATATTTGACGCACAGCTGCACTCACTGACTAAGGGGCGGCGGACTCAATCGAACAGAGAACGGGTTCTTCCAATGATTCCCCCGCCGCCGCCTTTCCCGCCTTCGCCGCAAGTACCAACTCCAGTGCAAAAAACTGTTGTTGAGACGGTGATGGTGACAGCGGTCGTAGTCGAGGAAAAGAAAACAGAGAAGAAGAAAGAGATGGCAGAAGAGGCTGACGACGAGGACGAAGATACCGAGAAAAGTGCAGACGCTGGTGGTGTTGTGAAAGTGACTGAGGGGAACATTTCCACGAATTCGAAAAAGCGGAAATCGAAAGAGTCCGTCAAGAAGGCAGCGGCTAAAGAGGGAGAGGACGTTGGAGAGGAGGCACAGTCTGAATCCACAAATGGCCTTAGAAGAAGGACGGTGAAGGAGCCGGAAGAAGGAGACGAGCAGAGCTCGTCGGTTCCGCGGAGAAAGAAGAAGAAAATCGAAGTTCCATATGGGGTGGATCTTCACAGTGAGGAAATGGATGCTGATGCGGAAAATGAAGGAGATTGGGAAGTGGATGAGAATGGTGATAATGATGACGAGTCGCTGAGTCCGCCGCTGTCACCAGAAAACAACGAGACTCCGGAACGGAGAAACCTGAAAAGCATTTTAAAACGGCTGGCTGAGTCAGCGGCGGAGGACGAGGCCAGAGATCGGGACGTGGATCCTGATGCGGAAATAATCAAATACCAAAGATTAATTCGAGCACCGACGCTTGAAGGATTTGCTGCGAGACACAGGAAATTCTCGAAAAATGTTACGTTCCAGCGACAGGCTGTCAACATTGTGTCACCTGAAGTGGCTCAGCAGACTCAGACCGAGTCTCAGGTTAATCATTGGCAGAGCCAACAGCTCTTGGCTGCTAATGGGGCACAGATGGCTCTACAAGATCCGAATGCAAGTGCAAATGATTCGAGCTGCGACTTCTACGATCAGACCAATGGCAATGGCAACGGAACGGGCTCCAGAGGAACGGGCTGGCCTGTCATACCGTTACTTAGCTCTCCACCTCCCGCCAGGCGACATCCATTATCAGCAGCTGTAAGCTCTTTTGCATTACTTTTACATATTTCCTACAATCGAATCCGTTTCTACCATTCTCTCCAAAGTGTCTCGTTCATGTGGGTGGTTTACATGCTTTTCCATTAATTAGATACATTTCGGTCTAAATGACAGTTTAATAGCACCTTCCACACGATTTTCATTGGGAAGCAATAGTAAGAAAGTAAGACGACTAGGGGACAAATGAAATTTCCTCAATGGGGTAGCAGTTCCCTGTACATAAAATATAGGGAAATTAATGAAGTAAAATATTGTAATTTAATGGAATAGAGTGAAAGGGATCACTTTGCGCGGTGTTACATCTTATGACACACATTATATTTATATGGTTTTTAAAACCACATTTCAACATCACGATAAAATATTTTAAATTGGTAATTTTGAATGTAATTAAAAAGAAATGAATTTGCACAGAATTTACATTAAGTCAGTTTTCACGACTCTTTGATAATGTGTATTAATTGAACGAATGAAATGAGATTGAACTTCTCTACTGTTTTATA
>JABASC010001838.1:0-20693 GCA_019776185.1 Plutomurus gul | reverse complement strand
GCAGATATCAACTTTTTTCAACCAGTCTCAGTTAAACGTCCGACTACCTTATCTAAAATCTTTCGAATAGATCTTAGCTTTCTCGACATACGTTATATTTGCATTTTTTTGGTTTTTTGACTGAAAGAATTTTCAAATCATTCATAATAGTTATTACTTGAAAACCCTGCGTTAAGTTAAATTCTCATTGCTAATAATTGAGAAAATTGAATTGAATTTTGACTTGTAACACCCAATGCTTTCAAGATTGTCTTTTAAACTCTGTCGATATCTATGGTTAACAAACTCTAGATAGCATATCAGATTACGTAGTTTGGCTCCGAATTACGAATGGTGTATCTTTTATTGGCAACCATCCTTACCAAAATTTATTTATAGGCATATCTGGGAACTGGATTGAAATAGCGTATGGTACAATGAATGGAATGGTGCGTGTAATTGTTCAACATCCGGAGACTGTAGGCCATGGCCCTCAACTATTTCAAACTTTCACGGTGCACCGAAGCCCCGTCACTAAAGTAAAGCTAAGTGAGAAGTATCTCGTTTCTGTTTGTTCTGAGTATAATCACTGTAGAAGTTGGACGATGACAAGATTTCGTGGTAAGAATATTAATATAAAATTAATGTTAATTAATGTATGAAAAATTGAGTTGTAAGGGCAATTTTAAAAGGACACTTTTGAATACATACAGCGACCTAGGAAAATTTAAAATATGGCCTACAATTCTTTAGTATATTATGTGTATATCTTTGTAGGAATGATATCTACACACCCTGGTTCTACTCCTTTGTCGTCATTTAAAATTGTCGCACTAGAAGAAATCGAAACAAATACTCTCGGTGCTGGAAATGATTGCGGTACATTGTGAATTACACAATATTAATATTTTAATACTCTCACATAATTTCCAATGAGAAAACAAAAAGTATGCGCGATTGATCTGAACTCTTTGACATCGAAATATTTAAATGTGATGATGAACGAATAATGTATTTGATTTTTTTTTGTCTATATGTATGTTTATAGGACCTTATGGGGAACAAGACGATGAACAGGTTTTCATTCAAAAGGTGGTTCCTGAAACAGATCAAATTTATGTGCGACTCGCTTCAAATGGCAAAAGGTGATGATGACTGCTTTTGTTTCGATATTATAATTGAGACACACACACAATACTAAAACGTTTTCATCCTCCTAATATCTATGTAGGATCTGCACCATAAAATCTGTAGACGGGTCCACTATCACATCGTTTTGCGTGCACGAGTGTGAAGGTTCTAGCAGAATGGGGTCAAGACCAAGAAGATTCATATTTACAGGACACTCTGGAGGTCAAATCCAAATGTGGGATTTGACAACAGCTTTGGATTTAGCGGCTAAAGGAGAACCAGGTAACCTTCTCTCTTTGCTGTGTTACTTTAACGTTTTGGTGATTTGAAAGTTTGTTTAAATAAACCGGAATCTGTTCTACAATATAGCGACACAGAGGAGTGGGGGACCAACACCAGAAGAACTTCTTCGACTTCTTGACCAATGTGATCTGAGTACATCGCATGCATCTACTCCTTGCCCCTCTCCATGCCCAACTTTAGTTATGGCTTCCGGTATATCACCGCACCGCCTTAAAGCTTCCAACTTAGCATTTTTGTCACAACAACAACAACTGGCCGAAGCTTCTGGAAGTAGTGACACACTTCAAGGAGGTACTGATCCTGGGAACAATTCTACTGGAGGAAATGGAACAACAAAAATTTAACACAAACTGTTATGTAGTGCGTAAATGTAAGACTTGTTATAAATTAAATTATTAAAATATTTATTATGATTTGTTAAACGATTTAGCGACTAGTTAAGTAGATAAGCTTTACGAGGAAAAACATATTCGCTTTTCTACAATACATTATATAATGAAGTCGAAATAACACTTTGTTACAGTTATTTAAGCGTTAATAAGTTAATTTACGGCAATAAATAAAAACATTATACATCACATCACGCAATGAAGTATTAACGTTTCGAGTACAATTATAATAATGTCTTTACATATTTACAAAATTAACACAGGAATAAAATCTTATGTTTGCTCGCTCATTGTGTCAGATCAATGCAGTGAATAAGTTGACCGTAGGCTATAACGAAAGGTACGAATAATAATGAAATCTTTTAAATTCGAGAACTCCACGGCAAATCGTTTTGGTAGAGTGAAGGCTCCGTTAAAGGTTCTACTAATAAAACCCAAAGCAGCAGTCCACATATATAACACACAAAAGAAATTGTCTTCTTAGGTTGCGGCATTTGCCCCAAGGCCCCAAAGTCAGGAAACCCCAAGTGGTTGCAGTATGCATGAACCAAAATCGGGGCGATTAAGTGACCTATAAGTAATTTGACCATTGAGTCCACTTGTTAACTTATATATTTACTTTATATTTTATCTTTACTAGACTTTTTAAACTGTCACCTGTACGAAGATAAAGATAGGCCGAGTAAGCTCCAAAAACGGAAGTGTACAGGAACTGGAAGCCTTATCAACAGAACAAGTGAATGCTCATTAATGCTGTCTCACAACGTTCTATTATTACTACGGCCAAAGATTTATTGCTATTTTAGTAAATATTATGAGGGAGTACAATTTAAAAATGGGTACAGTGAAAGTTTTCTTTCTCCGCTTGGAGAAAGTGCAATGGAGAAAACCTTAGTTAGTCTTTGACATAAGTAATTATCGTACGGGGTATCAGAAAAGAATGGGTCAGGCGTTATATATGTATGTATTTGTATATTTGAACTCCCATAACGATTTTTTCAAATTTTATTTTATTCCTAACGGCCAACTTGAGCCAAAAATCCTGAATACACTTTTTACTTACATGAGAAAACCAGAGCAACTTTCCATTTCGTTCCTAGGCGTACTTGTTCAAGCATGTGATGTAAGTGAGCCGCTCCAAAAAATATAGGGCAAATGAAAATGGCACTGAGGGGCTTTGTACAATGAATGATGAGTGAAAGCATGCAGGCACGAAAAATGAACTCTTCTGAAACAGGAGCAACAATATAGTTGCGTATCGAAATCCATTCCTTCATGTAATCAAACCAGTACATTGGTTCTAAAAATTAGAAAATATTATTTCTGGTACAACTGAATTGAATTCTTTGTGGTGGTGACATGTTTAAACATACCCAAATAAAGTCTCCAAATTCCACTGAAGGCTTCCATGCTCAAGGGACCCATAAATAATATGGCAGTCAATAAAACCGGCAGAATACTTGCAGGTATAATACCATCAAGACGTATACCGAGTATTCTCCACAATGAATGTTCCTTTTAAGATAATTTAAAGAGGGATCTTTCATGTAACATATATAAAAAGATCAGTGCTAGTGCAAATTAACACAAAATAATAAGCACCCAATTTTTAGTTCACTAAGAAAAAGTGTACTTACTATTTATTATTATGATTCATTGCATCAAAGTGTACAACAAAGTGTTAGCTGTTGTAAATAAATGAATTTTCAATTACATAAATATATTAGAATTTAGTCAACTTACCTTTAGTAGATCTTTGTCAATGAAATTGCTAACGAAATAAGGCGAGATCAAAGTTACGAAAAGGACGCTCATGAACCGCTTCTTTATTGTGGACGGATGTGTACTGCAATTAAAATTTTAGACTTAATTACAATATCATATCAATTAAATACAGTAGATGGATATCACTCTTTGAGGGGGGAAATCATTTAATAAATGACGACTGTTACATTTTACATGTAATTGCCAAAAGACACAGTACTATATAGTTATTGAATGTAAACACGTCCATGTGAAGACATTGGTGGGTTATTTGTTTAGTAATTATATTGTTACATAAGATATGATTAGTTTATTTGTTTTTGTGGTTGTTAAGTCTTATTTTAACTGATCCTTTATCGCCGAGATCGCAATGTCAGCGCACAATAAACATCAGCAACATCACTTAGAGGGAATATACGTAGACAAATGAAGATCGGGTAAAAGAATGCTTCGCACAACCGAAATGTTTCATCTTTACCAAATATCAAAACCGGTTTGATGAAAGGTTAGTCTAAATTACATGCACTTATAACATCGTGTGGAAAGTGTGGATGAATTACCTGGCTTCTTTTGTCTTCCACACGTAAAGGCTACCCACGTACAGCGATGCTAACATAAAACATGCCAAATAAGATTGGCAGCAACTGGAAAACGAAACGGTTGCAGCTTCCATCACAAATTATTATCCTATTCAAGTTAGACAGATAAAATAATTGGCATAATATAGTGTTGCAATAAAATTACAGAATTATTAAGCCATAAGCGAAAGCACAATATTTAGATATCATAAAAGGTGTGTGTGCAATAATGTGCACACACAGTCAGTTGCCGTGCGATGGGTTTTGAGTTTTGAGGTTGTAAAATTAACACAAAAGTAAAACAAAATACAACACACATTTGCATGAAACTGCTAAAAATTTTAAAATGATTTTTATACCCAACAGAACACAACCTCTCTGTTCGTCTGTTTCCGGTTCCAGTTCCAGGATCAAATCCTTCTGTAAAAGTATTATTGCTTTTAACTGTCTCCCTCCAATTTGTACTTCTTGTCGTAGTCACTTACTAATACCACAAGACACAAAAGTATTAATGCCGATAATTTGTCCGGTTAGGTTTACAATTTCCATTGGAATTTTTCCAATGATTATGTTGATTATGTTGATATATAGCGATTACTAATTTGCCTCCTCCGCGGCAGTCTCATTCTCAAATCTCAACTTTCAACATAGTCATACGATACCCCCAAACCTGGAATGTTTTAATTTTATAATGCAGATTCTTTATTGTAATCCTTGACCATTCGCGGATTATATAAAATTACCGAATGTCCAATACTGACTTATTTGATTTTAATTTGACACCGAAATCGTTTGCATTTAAGTAATTGAACTGTTGTGAAACTCAGAATCTACCCGATATTGTAAGGTCATGTAATAGCCTGAACGAAATCCCCCACTATGAAACGAAGAAGTGGAAGTGAGGTGAAACATGTAGTTTCGGGACGACGTTCGAGGTCAAAATCAAGGGAAAGAGAAGGACGACGGGACAGGGACAAAGAACGAGAGAGTGACAGGAAGAAAGATCGCAACGACAAAGATCATAGGTCAAGTAATGATATTGGCAGCAAAAAAGAAATAAAGCAGGAAGAAGAGGAAGAGTTCGACTTTAAGAAGCCGGATGCCAAAACCAAAAAAGAACCTTTATCATTAGAGGAACTTTTGGCCAAAAAGAAGGCCGAAGAAGAAGCAAGGAGTAAAGTAAGAAAATACACATTACACATAGTTATTATAAGTTTTCACAGATCATATGCTATAGGTTTATATCATGTATGCAAAATTTCCTATATTTATTAAGTTCGCACAATACTCAAAAATAAATTATTTTCATATTCACAGCCGAAATTTTTAACGAAAGAAGAGAGAACTGCAGAGGCTTTGCGTAGACGACAAGATGAAGTTGACAATATACGGAAAAAAATGGAAGAAGAGCGAAATAAAAGGATTACGTTTCAGCGTGAAGCGGAAGAATCTAGACGCTCAGACCGTGAAAGAGATAGGGAAGCTCGAAGACGTGAAAGGGAGCGAGAACGAGAGCGTGAAAGGGAAAAGGAAAGAGAATTGAATAAAGAAAAAGGAGAACCGTCGGGTAGTAAAGAAGTATGTTTTCATTGTATGATTTAACTACACAAAATCAATTCAGTTAGTACAAGATTTTTCATGGACGCACGTTCATGTGTCATTCTTTAATTTTTCAGGTCGAGCTTCCAGTAGAAACCAACGAAAAAGATCGCGAAAAAGAATTAGATGCCATCAAAGACAGATATCTTGGTGTGATTAAAAGAAAAAGACGAATGAGACGACTGAATGAAAGAAAGTTTGTATTTGACTGGGATGCAACTGAAGATACGTCTGTTGATTATAATCCATTGTATAAAGAGCGCCACCAAGTTCAGTTCTATGGTCGTGGCCACATTGCTGGAATTGATATAAAAGCTCAAAAGAAAGACCAGTCAAAGTTTTATGGAGACCTACTTGAAAAACGACGGACGGAGGCCGAAAAGGAACAAGAAAAGTAAACAATAGATTTGTATGATTTACAAATTTACAATAGTTTTATAATGTAATAATATTTCCTTTTTAGAGTGCGTTTGAAAAAGGAGAAGCGTAAGGAAGAAAAACAAAAATGGGATGATCGCCACTGGAGTGAGAAGTTGGTTGATGAAATGAATGAAAGAGATTGGCGTATCTTCCGAGAGGATTACAATATAACAATTAAGGGTGGTAGAATTCCTAACCCTATTCGAAGCTGGAAAGACTCAACCATCCCTCCGAATATATTAGATCTTATTGCCAAAGTGGGATACATTGAACCAACACCTATTCAGCGGCAAGCAATTCCTATTGGACTACTTGTACGTCAGCCTTTTTTGCATAGAATTTCCGTTAATTTAGTTCACTAAAAGCTGTATAATTTGTGATGAAAACTCACATTTAATACTTTTTCTATTCTCATACTCATAGAATCGTGATATCATCGGTGTTGCTGAGACTGGCAGTGGTAAGACTTTGGCTTTCCTAATTCCATTATTGGTTTGGATTGGTTCTCTTCCAAAAGTGGAGGTGGCAGCTGCCGCCGACCAAGATCAAGGTCCTTACGCAATAATTTTGGCTCCAACGAGAGAGTTGGCGCAGCAAATCGAGGAGGAAACTGCAACATTTGGAAATCCTCTTGGAATTCGAACTGTAGCTGTTATTGGAGGTTTATCAAGGGAAGAACAAGGGTTCCGACTTCGAATGGGTTGCGAGGTATATAATTTAAGCTTAAGCAAGCCCACAAATTTTGCTGTTGAATCTTCGAACCTTTAGACATCCATAATTAATGTAATTGGTTTCTTTGTTTTCAGATTGTAATTGCAACTCCGGGACGATTAATCGACGTTTTGGAAAATCGATATCTAGTATTAAATCAGTGTACGTACATTGTGTTAGACGAGGCCGACAGAATGATTGATATGGGTTTTGAACCAGATGTTCAGAAAATCTTAGAGTACATGCCCGTTTCCAATCAAAAACCAGATACAGAAGAAGCGGAAGACGAGCAAGTTTTAATGAGAAATTTCTACTCCAAAAATAAGTTCCGACAAGTAAGTAGATACTTAAATATTTAAAAAAATGTAACTTTGGTGTAAGGTCTATGGACTTGCAAAAAATTATGATTTAAAAATTTTTTTTTAGACCGTCATGTTTACAGCAACAATGCCTCCGGCTGTTGAAAGGTTAGCCAGAAATTACTTACGTAGACCCGCGGTTGTATACATAGGATCTGTGGGAAAGCCTGTGGAAAGAGTGGAACAACTTGTTTACATTGTATCGGAAGCCGAGAAGAGAAAAAAATTGTTGGAAATATTGGAGCGGGGCTTGGAACCCCCAATTATTATTTTTGTCAACCAAAAGAAAGGAGCCGATGTTTTGGCCAAAGGGTTGGAAAAACTTGGTGTAAGTGCTACCAATCAATTTGGTTCATACAGATTTTCAAATTTTATGATGCAATTTATTTTGTAATAATATTCACATCAATTTTGTTGTTACAGTACAGTGCATGTACTTTGCACGGAGGAAAGGGACAAGAGCAGCGTGACTACGCATTACAAAGTCTTAAGAGTGGATCGAAAGATATTCTTGTTGCGACTGATGTCGCTGGTCGTGGTATCGACATCAAAGATGTTTCTCTTGTTCTCAATTACGATATGGCAAAGAGTATTGAAGGTGAGTATTATTTGTGATTTAATTATAACAAAACTTTATTATTTATAAAATTGAGTGAGTGCGTTGTAATGTTTTTTTTTTCATGCATAGACTACACCCATCGTATTGGAAGAACTGGTCGTGCTGGAAAGCATGGTGTGGCTATCACCTTTCTTACAAAGGAGGATTCTCCGCTGTTTTACGATTTAAAACAAATATTGATCAACAGTCCAGTTTCAACTTGTCCTCCGGAATTGTCGAATCATCCGGAGGCTCAACATAAACCTGGAACAGTTGTCACGAAGAAAAGACGCGAAGAAAAGATTTTTGCGTAGATGAGGAAGACTACCTATGTTTATATGCATTTATTTTATAAACACTATAATAGAGCTGTTACACGTGCAAGTGTATGTCAGTCAGATAATTTGGATTGAATTAACCATGAGTTTTTAATAATAAAGTTGAAATGAAAAGGATTTTTACCTAAATAAAAAAGTTGACAAATTGAACTCTTCTGGAATTTGCATTTGGGAACGGTTTTGGTTCAACTTTTTTTAAAAGATAGTCTAAAACCCTGGTGGAACATTTCTTATTTTTTATATACAAAATATACATATATGTACTATACTATACTGAATACACACTACTACACACAATATCTTGGTGAATCAAGGTGAATTCAATCCAATCAAGCATAAAATCGATTCTAACTAGCAATTTCTCATTTTTCAGTTTAAAAAAAAGCATCTTCTGTTTCATGCTGTTGCTGTGAGCTTGAGATATCGGCTGCCAAGTTAGAGGACCAACCAGATTATATGCAAGCACAGAAAATCCATACGATCTCTCATGGCGAATAAACTGTCGTTCTAAGGTTATAACGACTTTTGTGATAGTGACAGTGACGAGTAACAATAATAGTCCGAATTGAGAATTGGGGTTCGAACTTGTCTGCTGTTCAAATTTGTGTCGGATTTGGGGCCGGGGCACAACGACCATTCTCGAAACTCATGGGAGTTCAAACCCAAACCAAAAAGCTATACACTTAGCTCCTAAAAGTCTTTATACTTGGATCTTCTTCGGAATTGGAAAGAGGACAAAAACACGGCTATCCTTATTTTTCGGATCCAAATATTCGAATTTTGAAAGAAAAAATTACGTCAAAACAGAATCGACTGAATTTTGGATGTGTCTCTGTGAATAGGACACCACACACTTTTGTTCGTAATAGGTATTGGATAAAGTGTGTAGTTTCCTATAGTTGACGTTGACACACAATACAAGAGGATACAATAATTGTCCAAGGATCAGATAATTCTGTTGACATTTTGGCCAAATTCAATTTTAAAAATCCCCTTTGATGAGGGAAACCCATGCTGAGGACAATACATGCAAAGTTGATCAAAATGAGATTACACATATCCAAAATTCAGACGACGATTTAATTTTTTCCCCAAGTATGATTTAATTCCAATTACGAAAAGATCGCCCTGATGCCACAAGCATTTTAGCTATGCTTGCACGTTTTGATTGGGGCCCACTACCCATATATAGGATGATGCCTGGTATCCATTGGCCAGAATACAGTACAGTCGGTATATGTGAATAATTCACATGAAGCATTTAAAATGAAATTAACCGGTAGTTAATCGGTTTTGCTAATACTTTTATTCATAATTCTATAGCTTCACTGCAGATCCAGTTAAAAGCAAGAGGCCGTCTTCTTTACACGGCATACTGAACACTAGTATCAAGGATGCGTCGGTCACACCACCTAGCCCCCATATTGGGGTACCGAGTCATTAAATTTTTGTACCCCAAGCTATCCGTTAAAATTTGGCCAGAACTTTGAACCCATGATTTTTTATGTTTACTTTGAAGCGGCCGAAAATGTTGAGATGAAGCCGGAAGAAAAAGGTGGCGGCTCACGACTCTGTTTTAGCCAGCAGCTGACAGATGCATTTACTGCAGGGATGGTCATAGAAAATGGCTGCTTGCAGATTTCCCAGCTCCAAGGGAAATCTTATTGTTATTGTATTCTATTGTATTGTGATTATATGTAGCAGAGCTGCAGAGCAGTGTACGTACACTGAACTTAATTCATATCAGTCATTTATTAATAATGAAAGTATTGTTTTTCATTGGAATGCTTTTGTTTCAGATTCACAAAATTTCAAAGAGTTGTTAAATTAGTATAATGTGTCTGCGTTACGTGACAGTCGACGGCCTATTCGACAAAGAAACAAATATAAACACTGGTGTTCACTTTAACTTTCCGATCCGAAGACCAGATAAAGGAAATTCGCATTCAGATATAAATTCCGTGCAATTCTAAATTAGCTTAAAGATGAATTAGAATTCAGTGTTTTCCATCCGATGCCCAGTTTCGCCTTCTGAGAATGCAAAGGGCAGCATAAATTTATTAGCTATGAACATTTGATTTTTTGAGCAACATAATTTTTTTGGTTGTTTAACACCCTGCACGCGTTAAATCGTCAAAAAAGGTAAAACCAAACACAGTGGACGAGAGGCAAAATGCCGAGTGCATCGGTGACCTCTAATAGATCCCGACGATCAAAACGGAGAATTCTTCGACGGACAGCCATTTCTTCTAGATCTATACCATCCAATTCTAATCCGGGTAATTAACAAGATAAAAAACCATTGTTTTACATCAATTATGTAAATTAATGTGTACACAAGTTATACACTATTCACATCACATTATTGCCTGACCATGTAGATGATAGATATGCCTCTTCAGTTCACATGGAGTGCAACCTCTTTCGAGGTTGGAGAGGTCTTTCGATGTACTACACTATGCCCCTCATGCTCCCACAATAATACAATTTGCCTTATTTTCTCAAAATGGGATTGTGAATTTACCCCAACAGTATGTATGTATACAACACATTTCAAATTTGTTACCGAAAATGGTAGAAATATAATAGATAAATCAAGAAGTAATGCTGCGTTGATGCGTAGTATAAAGACTTCATACATCATAATGTTGTCTATTTAATACCACGTCATCGTCTCACTGAATACTTTTGAATCTGTAGAAGCAAACACCACAAAATAATATTGATAGTGAATAATCTAATAGCTTAAATGTGTATTTTGTTTTATTTTAGATGTCTCTGATGAATCCTTAGGATGTATCCAAGCTCCTTCAATACCACTTCCATTACTTGCTAGTAATAATCCATGTTCATCATCAGCCACGTCTGCCTCCACCTCCACTTCGTCAGCCTGCACATCTGCGACCAGCACTGGGGCTTCTACGACTGCAGCCTCCGCCACAGTCTCCGTACCGTCAGCAACAGTGAATAACAGTGCTTCAAATAGTAGTTGTCATCAACCTCCGTATGATCTTAGAAGAAAATCTCCTCAACACACGGACAATACTATAAGTAGTAGTAACATTATTAATACACATTGCCTTCCTACCCCGGGAGGTTTACAATTTATCTCCAATTTAACAACAGCAACTTCTCCTTCTTCTTCTTCGTCGTCTTCTTCTTCCTCTTCTTCCTCTTCTTATTCTAGCGGAAGCATAAATTCTTCTTGCTCCGTTAATCCATGCACTAGTGGTGGTAATTATGCTTCTTCGATGCCGGCTCGCAAGCGACCTCGCCGATCAACATTTTCATCATCCGAAAGTATGTTTAAAGCAATCGAATGTTCCAATGGGGGGTTTCAGATTATTTAATTAAAATTCTTTTGATTTTTTAGACGGATCAAACAGTTGTGCAGCTCATTATTTACAGTGTGAACTACCAGATGAGGTCCTTTTAACAATATTCGGTTATTTGAAGGAAAAAGACTTATGCCGCATAGCTCAAGTATGCAAGCGCTTCCATAGTATAGCCAATGACTCACATTGCTGGTAAGCGTTGAACACACAACGTACAGTGGAAGCCTCATTGAAGAATTTAAATAATTTCTCCAAACCGAATATTGACTTTATTTATTTACGATGCTTCTAATTATTTGTAGGAAAACGCTTTATCAAAGGCTATTCGAATACGATCTCCCTTTATTCCGACACGGCCCTGCGAAATTTGAAATGATTCCTTGCGACGAATGTGACTATGATAATCCTTGGAAAGAGTCATTTAAACATCTATATAGAGGTAAATTGTAGGCATATTCATTTAAATATAATGGGAAAAATTTGTCTGTTCCCATCAACATTCTAGAATAAAGCTGAACGATTGTCAGTCTGGTTTGCTTGTCTGAATCCTACTGTGTAATTAGGTATTCATGTGAGACAAGGCTGTCAAGAAATGTACACAGACAATCTTTCTGGAAGGAATATTTTGTGTGTGGATACAATCCAAACTGCCCTAAGCATGGGAGGTGACAAAAGTGACAATCCCCTCATTTTTGTCCATAGCGGAAAATATGTGGGGGAACTTTTAATTATTGACAGCAATGCAGAGGTAATAATACCAAAAATTGAACATTATGCAAACGATTTAATTGTTTATTGCAATTGAACTCAACCCACAGCGTGAACTGTGAGTATAATTAATTAACTGTTTTAGATTATTGGTGCTGCACCAGGAAGTGTGGCTGAAAATGTCATACTTGAAACAGATCGAGAATCTACTATAATGTTCGTTGAAGGAGCTCAACATGCATATATGGGCTATGTTACGCTAAAATTTGCCCCTGATGTGGGTGCTTCTAGTGCACCTCACCACAAGCACTATTGTTTAGAAGTAAAAGATAGCAGTGCCCCAACAGTTGATCATTGTATAATAAGAAGTCTTTCCGCAGGTACTTTATCATTCGTTATTACTGTTACCCTCACACTTGTTTTCGGTTAACGGTAAAGTTTAATGTTTCGCTGTTTTAGTTGGCGCTGCTGTTTGTGTAAATGGCACTGGAGCTGAACCTTATATCAGATTTTGTGACATTAGTGATTGCGAAAATGTGGGATTATACGTAACTGATTATGCTCATGGAACATATGAAGACAATGAAATTAGCAGAAATGCGCTAGGTAAGTATTATTAAGATTTTGTGCAGCATCATGTTGCAAAGTCGTGTAAGTGGTCGAGCTTAAATATGCATGCAATGTCAACCTCACATTGTGCATGTCCTACGTAAAACGATAGTAATTAATACGTCTTATAATGTAGAATACTGCAAGCACCTCATTATTATTAAACATGAACTGTACAAATACAAAATTTTTTGTCAAATAGCTGGAATTTGGGTGAAAAATTTTGCCAACCCTATAATGAGACGTAATCATATTCACCATGGAAGAGACGTTGGAATATTTACCTTTGACAACGGCTTAGTAATTTATAAATATTAATTTCCTTCCCCAATAATGAAATACAAGCAATTTTTTATTTCGACGAGATTACGCATTATATTTACATTGTATTATAGGGATATTTTGAAGCGAACGACATTCATAACAATCGCATTGCTGGTTTTGAAGTAAAAGCCGGAGCTAATCCTACAGTTGTGCACTGTGAAATTCATCATGGACAGGTAAAATATACTGTACCAAAACATTCAAAGTCCAAAAGTTTAATGTACAGCATTCATGCGTACACAATACAATTAATGCATACTACACAAGTGACAATTGTTAAATCGAATAAGTTTAAAAATTCTCCTTTTTTATAATCCAATGGATATACTTTGTCTGCAGTATGTTTAGTTGAATGGACAATTTATATTTATTCTTATGGTTGGTTGTTTAGTCTAGTTAAGCAACTTTTTTTGTCATTTGATTTTCTCTACATTAAATATATGCCCAATAAATTGTTTATAATATGTTTATAGTATAAATAAAATATTTGTTTTTGTGCGTATGGTGGTATGACTGTGTGGAATTTGGTGCGTACATGAAAAAGGAGTAGTGTTTTGATGACGCCTACACAAAGAGAGAATTTGTATGTATTAATTATGTCAAATATTGTGTACGCATGAATTGAATTAATTGTGTACTTTTAACTACTGTGTGAATTGACTTCTTTTACTCAATTCTTAATAATATTTTTGGGGGTTACTATTACTTTTCCCAGACGGGGGGTATATATGTACATGAATCCGGACAAGGACAATTTATCGAAAATAAGATTCACTCGAATAATTTTGCTGGGGTTTGGATTACATCCAACAGTAATCCTACCATACGACGTAATGAAATATATAATGGGCATCAGGGAGGTGTTTATATTTTTGGTGAAGGTCGTGGTCTCATTGAGCATAACAATATATACGGTAAGTATCTCAAATAAAATTGTCTTTCTGGATATCATAATATGTATTCGTTTATTCACACGAAATGTTTGTGTTGTAGGGAATGCTTTGGCTGGAATTCAAATTCGTACTAATAGTGATCCAATTGTGCGACATAACAAGATTCATCACGGTCAACACGGAGGTAGCTGTTTATCTAATCATTCATTCAATGTCATTCATTCAAATCATCATTTAATATTATTCAATATCTCAGGTATTTATGTCCATGAGAAAGGACAAGGTTTGATTGAAGAAAACGAAGTGTATGCCAATTCCCTTGCAGGCGTCTGGATCACCACGGGGTCAACTCCTGTGCTTCGTAGAAATCGAATTCATTCTGGAAAACAAGTAAATAACTTCAAATGGTTTTTAGTAAACTCTTTTCAATCAAAATTGCTACTAGCACATATTCAATTAAAGGTGGGGAACCAATGTGTACCCTGGTAACATCTGCTGACGAATAGGACTAATATTTAATGCATGTCGCTTCTAGCACTCCTACATACGGCAATAACTAGGGGAAGATAAAGGACTCGATCTTTTTTTAACGATGTAGCTTACATGAGAATGCCTTGCGTTCAGACTTTTCCAGGCAGCTTTTGTGCTTCATATGGACAAACGTCTTAAAATCAGTTTTTCTTAAAAAATCCGTATTTTCAACCGAAGGAGTCACAAAAGTTGGGAAGAGCCTGAACCCATTGCCACACGACATGTAAGCTACATGGTTTTGGGCACATTACTTTAGTGTAGTTCATGGTTCACAAGTCCTTTATCGTCGTCCTTGATCCCGTAGGAGTGTCAGCAGCAACCAAATAAATTAAAGCCTTTCCCAGTGCCGTTAATTTGGTTTCCTCTTCTTTAAAAGGGAAAATCATATAAACGGCACTGGCGTACCTTTAGCATATGTTACTATGTTACTTATGGAGGCTTACACTACTGGGCAGGCATTCAATTAGAAGTTTTGTTGCTTAGCAAAAAGTTACGACAAAACTTACACATGGTGTGAGCCTACTTTGTCGTTTTGCTAAGCAAAAATACGCACAATTATGCCTATACTGGGGTACACTTTTGAACCCCGCCTTAATTTAAATTCATCAATAATTCAATTTTCAAAAATACTAGGTGGGAGTCTATTTCTATGACAACGGGCATGGTCGACTAGAGGATAACGACATATTCAATCATTTATACTCTGGTGTTCAAATACGGTAAACTAAAGCAAAAACTGTGTAAATAGTATTTACACAACCACTGTATTTACTAAATACAGTGGGAGTGGGTCTGAATAATTTAAAATGAAGGTGAGATTGTTGCTGTCGCCATTTATTAAGTGAAATCAAGGATACCATGGCTACACCTGGCATCTACTCGATTGAGTGTATACCCTTTACCAAGGCAAAAGTGTAACCAATATTCAAAATACTACACAAAAATTATTTCCTATTTTTAAAAATTCAGAAAAAATCATTGAACAGATTTTTGTGTTTGATACATGAAATTGTTCCTGACTAAAGTTGTAAGAGAATTGATAAACAAAAAAATTATTTTAATGACACTTGGTCAATTGCGTTATTGTGACTTTTTTGGACTTGTTTAAGGAGCTATTACTAGACGGAGAATCCAACCTGTTACCTGGCAACCTTCGATTTGATCCAGCAAATCGCCAAATGTAACCAAGTAACTACTGTTGCTTGGTTACAGACGGTTGCACCGCCTAAGCTAATACTGAAAAAGCCAAAAACTTTAAATTTTAATCAATATTGTTATTTCTCAATATTCTTGCATTTATTCTCTAGTTTAGGTTTCCCCAAGGTGGTTGCATATGACAACTGGGACTTGCATCTACTATATTAGTAGAAGAATATATAATATATTAGTAGAAGCAAGTCCCATTTGTCAGGTGCAACTAGTGCAACCACCTTGGGTTTCCCTATTTCATCAAAATCGCACAAACAATGATTATTGAGGAATTTCACTTGAAATAATCGTCTCAAAGCGGGAATTATAATGGCAGACATACGACAAGAGCTCTCTCAACCTTAAATAAATGTTAATTAATTACATGTTAAATGCATTTGCTTCAAGTGCGGAGCCTTTCATAATGATCTTTACATTTTAGGTTTCATGTAGATTTGGTATCCGGTGAATTCGTTTTCGGAAAATTCGTAGAAAGCCAAAGGAGAATTCGTATCATGCTTAGTAGTGCTCCGATCGCGGCTTCGAGCTAACCCAACCCGGCCCCTTCCGGCCCGGACCGCGATTTTTGGGCCCTGCCACAAACTTAACTTTACATAAATATCATGGAGATATCATTGAGTAATACTACCAAAAATCGTGACCCGGCCAGAGGCCCCGATCCGAGCACTACTACGCAGGATACGAATTGTCACTATACATGATACGAGTTGTCCTTTGGCTTTCTATTAATTCTCCAAAAACGAATTGTCCGCAATCCGTAGATTTAGCGGTTTGGGCCTTATCCTCATCTCTCTAGCAATTTTGCAATCTAGCAAACGGACTAAGAAACCATGGTGTTTTCGTATAACAGCCATTGTAATTGGTAAACTTGCTAGATCGCAGTTATTGGAGAGATGATGATATAAAGATCATTATAAGGGACTCTGCATAAGGTACCAAATGTTAAATTTGTACCATTGGGTGATATCAATAAAAACCGGCAAAAGCCTTTCTCGGGGGATTTGGTCAGAGTAGTCATATAGTAATGTATAGGGAACCCAGAGCAAATCCCCCGAGAAAAGCTTTTGCCTATTTTTATTCATACTACTCATTACCTCACATGGAGAGTCTAAGTAAAAGCATTTGCTTGAAATTATTCAGAGTGTCCAAATTATGATACTAGTAATTGAGTAGGACTGTGTTATTTCCATTGAGGCATAATCATGGTGACAAATACTACATAAATAACTATTCTGTCACTAAGGTTTGGTTAGGTATCATTATAAGGAAATAATACTGCCCTACTCAATCACTTCTAGTATCATCATAATTTGGACACTGTATAATTCATTGTAAATGGATACAGTAAATACTAAAGGTTTACTTTAATCAATAGGACTGGCAGCAATCCTGTCATTCGAGGAAACAAAATTTGGGGAGGTCAGAACGGCGGTGTTCTTGTGTATAACGGAGGACTCGGTTTGCTGGAAAATAATGAGATATTCGATAACGCTATGGCGGGTGTTTGGATAAAGACGGACTCCAAGTTAGTTTTAAATTAGTATTGCAAAATTCAATTTATATTCTTCAGTAAATTATCATATTTAAAAAGACGATATTTTATTTTTTTAAACTAAAGTGATTTTATATGTTATCAGTCCAACTTTAAGGCGAAATAAAATCTACGATGGGCGAGACGGAGGGATTTGTATCTTCAATGGAGGAAAAGGAATTCTGGAAGAAAATGACATTTGCCGTAATGCTCAGGCCGGAGTTCTGATCTCTACACAAAGCCACCCAATACTACGACGAAATCGTATCTTCGACGGTCTAGCAGCTGGTGTTGAAATAACAAATAATGCAACTGCAACATTGGAACACAATCAAATATTCAATAATAGATTTGGAGGTCTCTGTTTAGCTAGTGGTGTAAATCCTATTTGTAGAGGTAATTCGAACAATTTTCTACCTATCTATGTGCACATTATATACAGAATATCATCCTTAGAAGTTGGAAGAAATAAATTAAATATTAAATATTAATAATTATTATGTGACACAGGGAATAAAATATTTAACAATCAAGACGCAGTGGAGAAAGCTGTAGCAAATGGACAGTGTTTGTATAAGATTTCGTCCTACACCAGCTTTCCTATGCATGGTATTTGAAATTAGCATGAGTATATGTAAAGCTATATTGGTTTAAATAGTCAATTTTACGTTGGCTATAATAACAGTCGATATGTGAATACAAATTCATGACGTCGTCAGTATCATAGTATCATGAAAAAAAAAACTAACCTAATAAGTTTTGTGCATGATCCAAACTAGTAGCCGGCCGTATTAACCATGGTCACTTTCACTAACTTTCACTCTCGGGAGTGGTTATTCTACTAAGAATCTGCACTCTCACTCCTCATTTTTCCATAGTTCATACGACCCCTCCTTTGAGACTTTGGAGACTTTTTAGGAACAAATTGATGTGTTGACTTAGTCCCACATTCTCCACGGATATCCTATGATACTAAATACTAATGAATTTTTACGCGCGTATCAATTGTTTTATTATTATTAATATTAATGTAATATTTTTTACTACCGAATCCTCCCTTCAGATTTTTATCGCTGCTCCACTTGCCGCACTACGGATCGAAATGCAATATGTGTAAACTGTATAAAGACCTGTCACGCTGGCCATGACGTCGAATTCATTCGACATGATCGGTAATATTATCACTTACTCAAGCAGATAGTAACGCGGTGTTGTTGTATTAAATTAACGTTTTATTGTTATTAGATTCTTTTGTGACTGTGGAGCCGGAACTTTGAGCAATCAGTGCCAATTACAAGGGGAACCTACGCAAGACACAGATACTTTGTACGACTCTTCTCCTCCGATAGAATCTCACACGCTAATGGTGAATTGAGTCCAGAACTACGTAGGAGCTATAAAATTATTATGTATTAATATTTCCACCGCATGTTATTCCTCCTTTATCCCGAGTCGTATTATCAATTTTTTTGAACGTGATTTGAGCGTAAATCTAATTTTTCTTAGTTTCAGTATGATCGCTACTAGGAGATTATGATCGTATAATGATTTTTCTTACATTTATTGAATTGACGGATTAATGAATACGGACTACGGACACATTATTGTAGTTCAACGCTGATGATGACTAAGTATAATGAAATTGGAATGCCTTTTAAAATATGCTTACTTGGCATACGTTGCGACCTTGAAACTTTTTTGCAAATTATATCTAATATGGGCGTATAGAAATTAAATTGTAAACACTAAAATAGTTTAATGAATTGGATGTAGTATAACCAAACTTATTGCTTGTCTACTTGTAGGATCAAAAGAGATACAACAGAATCCCATAACCTGGGACATTTAGATATCGTGCTATGATGCACTCATGCAATGATAGTTAACTTTTTTTAAACTGTTTTGATCTTTTTCTACGCTTAGTAGTTGATTTTGGAAATTTAGCAAACTCACTTTGCAATATTGTCATGAAGTTAAAACATGCAGTATTAACGCCCAAAATAAATGAAAACAATAGACACTTTAGATGTAGTAGTTGAGATAGTAGGCGATTAGGCCACAAACTTTTTAATAAATGAAAGAAAGGGGAGGGCTCATCTATCGCGTCGAAACACATTCGTATTGTGAATTGTGCTGTTGTGCTGTAGGACTGAGGTCAATAATCGACTAGAACATGCCCAATGAAGTAGTAAGGCCCTTTCTAATGATAAAGAATAATTTGCTTTTTTTGTCAACCCCACGCACTAGTTAGCGGTAGGTAGTTGAAAACAATCAGGAGACAGAAACGTAACTGCAATACAATTATGAAAGGAGGTTAAAATTTATGTACGAAAACAGTAGCGATTTCCAATAATGCCAATGTTAATTATAATATGGACTTAAGTAAAGGGCAGATTCTTCTAACAATAACTAATGATAGTATATATTAACATTAAAGTCAAGGGAAGACTATTATATTAAATATTATAAACTATAATAATGACACGACTCACCCTTTTTTATAGCTGCCCATTCAATAGTGAATAGTGAGAACGTTATTTGAGGAATTGGTACATAGGTTGGTACAAACCAAATACCGGAAATACCACCTGAAGAAATGAAATACTATTTATGTCAATAGATTACGTATGGCTTAGTGCCTATAAACTAAAAATGCAACCCTTTTTGGGCCATTTTTAGTCGATATTAGATTTAGTACTTTACGTAAGATTTGGTCCATTCAAGTTCACAAAATTTGTTGGCTCCGCTCCGGTGAAAAGTATTAGTAAGAATTTCACATCTTGAATCACAAATCCTGTAATATAAACTGTCAATTTGAGTTTGAGATAAGTCATTTGCAAAAAAATCAAATTATTTATCGCCGAATCTTCAAAAAGACTTTTCTGGGATATGTTTTACCCCATCGACGAAATATCGACTGACGATTATCAAGTATCTCTTTCATTGGACGACAAACCGCCCGTTTACCGTACTATTTGTCTTTCATTGTTAAAATTAACTTTCACCGTGTAGCTTTTATTGAAAATGCAAACAATAACTTTTACAAATGTGGTACCCATTCACAGGGTCGAACAAAATGCTTTTTTAAAGTTTCCCTTAGTTGAATGGGAGATTGTGTTAATGATAGATGCAAGAATTATTGTATCTGTAGTGGTAAAAGTGAGTCACACGTGTAAGGGTTTGTTGTAGAAAAAAGCAGTTTGAGAAAAATGACATTTAGATATGCAGCCTAATAATTTATTGCTAGTTTTTTTAAAAGCAATTGAATGCATAATATCACCGTACCAATGCATTTGTTTTTTAAAGAATTCTTTTAATGATTTGGTCGTGGTCGTGCTGTGGTGAAAGAGAGTGAAACTGTGATTTTGATAGAGTGATTCTTTC
>JABASC010001837.1:0-20695 GCA_019776185.1 Plutomurus gul | reverse complement strand
ATTGGCTCTCATCCGCTCTCATTCTCTTCGCATATTGTAATGTAAGTACCTATGGAATGTTGTAACAAATGACTATGTAATACTATTAGTCAATGAATAAAATTAGTTCTGCAAAAGTTCTCAATCGAGTTACTTCACATTTTACCAATATATTTACTAACACAATAAAAGCTTTGAACAAAAAATTTCGCGGGCAAACTTAAACCTTGAATAACATTTTATCGCATTTTAATTTTTTTAAATAGGTATTCTAAATTCTATCTAAGGGCTATCATTTGGGTACTATTTTCACGAGGAACTATGGAGAACAAAAATCGTGTATTAAGAGGTTGCCCAACAATCCTCCCAGTAGCTGACCCGCTATGTATACCTTATTTGCAAAAGAAATACAGGTCTCTGTCAACGAACCGATCCAGGTTTTCCCAACATAATGTACAAATTCATTCAAATAGATGCTTTTAGGCATTATGGTTTTGACATTAGGTATAATACACATGGCTCTTTAGGCATTTACGCTTAAATCCGTATACCCTTTATTTACTGACCTTTCAGGAAAACTGAAAAATTCCTGTAACGTGGAAATTCCCACAAGTTCCCCCTTTATTTTACATTAGAACAACCATTAAGACAGAAAATTGGACTTTATTGGAAACATTATTATTTGCGTATAAATATTAAGGGCATTAAAATAATCCTGCATAATAATTACACTTTAGATTTCACATAACTTTTCTGGGTCCGAATCGATTAAGAACGAGTCCACTTTGTAATATTTCAGGATTATTTCCCCTATTAATTGCAATGGGTCCGCTTCCAGTTCTCCCCGACAATTCCAACGGTCTATTAAACAATGATGGATTGCTGGAAACCCTTTCGGAAATCTCCTGAAATTGTGGGATTTCTGAACCACGACGTCCTCCGAATGACGAAGGGAGTTGTGCCGGCGGTGTCATACTTGTAGTTTGTAAATATTGATTACCCCTGTGGTATAACTCGTCTTCATAGCCAAAGGCTTCAGAATTTCCATTTGCATTTGAATTCGAGATATTTAGATTCTCATTGCTTCCTGGTGTGTTTACGCTCATTGCTGGCCGCTTCTTTTTTTGGTGACTGCTGACCGTTGCGGAGCCCGTTATACTCAAATTTGGAGTTGAAGAGGACAACGGAGAACCGCTTCGACTGGAAACCGTTAGAAACTTTGTTCTAGAATGACGAGCAGCTTCTTCCGGGGGTGCTTTCAGCATGGGGGGTTGCTGAGACTCACTTGCTGTTCTTTGCAATTTTGGATGATCTCCGGCATCTTCGACGGATAATTGATGTTGATTTGGCCTGGCATCCACTCTAACGTTTCTAGTTCGAAATGGGGAAGCTTCCCTCAAATGAGGGTTTGGCATCTCAATTTTCTCTTTATTTAAAACTGACTCGAACCAAGCACGCAATTCCTCAAAGGTCGGTCTCTTGTCCCTTGAAATTTGGAATATGGATAGTAGAATCTTTGCAATATTCGAGGAACAGGCTGGTTTTCTGAAATCCAATGGGCTTTTTCCATCAACGATGAAGCGCCGTACTTCCTAACAGATACGAAAAATATAGTATAATAATAAATAATAAATAAAATATACCTAATATATAAAATAATATATATAAATAACATATAATAAATAATAAAAATGTAATATCCAGGAAAAAATATAAATATAAAACAATCTGGATTCTTACGGGTTGCTTGTTTTCTCTGCCATACGGAGTTCGCCCTCCTGTCCACATCTCCCACATGACCACTCCTAGTTATAAATTTTATTTTATTTTATTTTATATATATTTTACATATATACAATTTTCTAGAAAATTAAAATTATTTTTTACCAAACGACCACACATCGGACTCGAAAGTAAAAATTTCCTCTACAACGCACTCGGCTGGCGAATGACGATATGGAAACAATTTACCACCCAACTATTTAAAAAATCGTATTCTTAGTTTTTGTTTAGATTTCCATTTAGGTACAACAGCCTCGGCTGCTGGTAATTAATAGATTTATGTAGTTTAATTTCTATTTCAAGTACATTATAAATCCTATCGTCATCTCGGATAAGGCTGCTCAGTCCCAAATCCGCAATTTTGGCACGTTTATTATTGACATCTAATAGAATATTTCGGGCTGCAAGATCTTTGTGCAGTATTTTATTACAGTGTAGATAATGCATTCCTGTTGAAATATCTCGACAAAATCTAACGAGATTTTTCTATTCACAATCAACAATAAATTAATTATTTAAATAATCCCTGGTAATTAAATAAGAAATTATCAATGAGATGTATAATTTAGGAAATTTAGATATATAAACCTCTTTAATTTCGCCCTTCTTCCTATGAAGATATTCAAGCAGGTTTCCATCTCGCATGTACTCGAATATTAACCAGGGTGTTTCTGAAATAGTTATCAACTTTGAATTAATTTTCATAAAAAATAAACTGCATTCTATTAATGGTCAATCGTTAATTTCCTTGGTTAATTAATAAACATGTATCATAAAATCTTCATTTGAAAATCTCCCCAAAATCAAAATATATTCTGCTTCTGGGATATCTTTTGGGCACATTTACATATGCAGAATAATTAATCAGTGTAGTTTGATGAAGGCTTAATTAAGAGCAAGAGGATAATAAAATCCCCTACCTAACCATATTGTTTCTTATAGGTATTGTATTGGCAAGGTTTAAAATCCACGAATGTGTAGAAGTCACAATTCGTATGATTTAATTGTAACCAAGTTAATTTTCATGAAATCAAATTTTATATTTGTCAGCTTTCCGAAATCAATTTTAGATGATATTAACTACTTAACTAGCTACTAATTTTATAATGTTTGTGCACCATTTTCGACAATTCCAATGAGTTTGACCACATTTTCATGCTCCAGCATTGAACATTTATTCAGCTCTTCGTACGCCCTCTGCCTTTGTTTTTCTTGTGACTGCTTCATATCATCCCAAAAAACTTTGATTGCAACAGCAGGTAGTTTCGCGTCACGAATTGTTGCTAAATTATTATAATAAATATAAATATTGATCAATGTAAACCAGTGGTTGCACAGCTAGAGAGACTAAATGTTGCCAACCTAACTTATCCGTGTTATACATACAAGAGATACTAAATGCTGCCAAAAATTTATACTAGATAGGTTAGGTTTTACACTGGCTGCCCGCGATGCAACCACTGGTTTACATTGGCCAAAAATTCTTCTTGCGATTTTTAAGTAGCCATTTCGTTGTACACTTATTTTTGTCTGAAACAAACCTTTGTAAACTTTTCCGAAACTCCCGCTTCCAATTTCTTTATCAAGGTTAACTTTCGATTTGTCGAAGATCCTAAAATTTTGATTTCCAATTGATGAATCCATTTCTACTTGAAATCCTTTTGTCGTTCCTGTTTCAAGAAATTTCAATTCTATTATGATTCGCGAGAGTAAATCTTCAATTTAGATGATTGATGCATTCGAGTTTTTATGGTAATGCAATCAATGAACTTGACGTAATTGATGTACCTTGTTTGGGAGTTTATGTTTAATAATTAAATATTGCGGCAGTTTGTGTACACGTTGGCAATCTACAAAAATATATAAATACAAAAAAACGTACAAAGGAAACTGCCGAAATTCTCTTTATTACTGACTGTTGTAAATGTGAATAATTCACAATAATTATCTGAACAAGCCCAAATTCAAACAATAATCAAATGTACAAATAAGGAGCCTTATCAGCTAAAATATGTACGTAGTCGCATAATCATTGCCTTATCGGACCGAACATTGGCAAACGTAATTGAAATTGGTCACTCCGTACTTGTAAATACCATTACAAGTTCATGACAAACGAGAATGATTCTTATTTTAATTATAACCTTTTACATTTTAATCACTAGATATTTTATTTTCCTCATTGATACACATACTCACGGACGAGGATCGGGGTGTAACTACAGTCAAATGGCATTTCATGTCCCCGATAAATTCGAATTTTGAATTAATGCTTCCATAAATTTTGGTTTACGGTCGAATTAGAATTGCATACTTGCACTGTTGGAAATATTGGACTCTTTTTGTCTATGATAGTCTGATATAGGGATCTTTATAAATTTTTAAAAGCAAAGCAGAATTTTTAATTTCTGGCGTGGCCAGAAAGGTCCACTGTCAGGAAAATCAGTACAAAATGGGTTATTTTTGTAAATGGTGATTTTTATCGAATTTCCGTAGAATTTGAACTTCGTGGGGTCAAAGAGCAGATTTCGACCTAAAAATAATATATAGTTACACACTGTGCACATATTTAGTAGGCATTAATTATTTTAAAAAATTATCCACGCTCTCATTAATTTTAGTAAATAATTAATTAGTATATAGCCTCGGTCTGGCCCCCGTTTGTTGATTGGGCTAAGTAATAATGGGCATTGAGGGCACATTTGATGGAAAATACATTTGCAGATTTGACATGGGATTTAACAGATCCGTAGATGAGCGTCCATATATAATTCACATATTATAGGTTCGTATATGTATTATACGAAACATTTTTTGTCATTTCCTGCCGAAAGAAACATTTTTTGTCAATGCATGTTTTGCGTTTGAATTATTCACTACACGAAATCTGACAATTTCTATGTGCGACCTTGTTGATAAGCGAATTAATCATCGCTATATAGTTTATGCAAAGAGAGAAATAGCATGTACATAGTATTTATGTATATTGTATATTAGTATTTGCATATCCTGGTATAAATACAAATATATGAACTCGATATAGCCATAAATGCTGCATAATTAATTATTATAGAGACTATTATACAACATAACTAATATTTTCAATCTCTTTACATGGTGTAGTGATTCATATTAAGTTTAAGCTTATATATCTACCTTTAAAAAGTTTTATATATATATATATTTTATGCAGTCCTATAAGATTGAATAACCTGCAACAGATCTATTATATTATGAGCATTATCCGGATTTTCCAATTGTTTACAATACGTAAGTGCAAATTCAGTTAAAGCAATCGTACTATAATAATAAATTAAGCCAACCATTTAACTGGACTGAACACTACCTTGGAGAACGGTATCAGCAACTCAATTCAAATTTTCGCTTGTTTAAAAACCGTGTGTTCCTCTTCATTTGCACATTGATAAAATTTCTAATTTACACGATAGATTTATGCTCTTCGCAGTTTTTGCGAGCCCGAATTGTTTCCACTTTTCGAAAAAAAAATTATTTCACATGCACCATTTTAGATATTTAGCTGACCGCTTTGACCGCTTCCCAGTCACAGTGGCATCGAATTTGGCGCATTGGAGTCAAAGGGCTCGAAGGGGGGCGGTGGGTGAGATTTTTAATGGGCGTAAAGTTTTTTCCGTGGTGCTAATTGCCCTTTTTTGAAGATGACATTTAAACTAAATTCTAATTACGACTACTAACTTGATACAAGTATGTATAATTGTTAGTAGGACGCTTTACTTTTCCTGTTTTCAGTGTTATTATACATTAAAGAATAAAATGGTAAAATTTTGGTTTGTCCACGTGGACATGAGGGGTCACTCAATGTCTACACTTGTCTACACCAGGGGGAGGGGGTAAAAAATCTCAATTTTTTGTCTACGTAGTTTATGGACGTCCCGTTATCGTTCTAATGCTGGTAAATGTTTGCATTTTTCACGGGGCCAAAATCGCCGCTTTTCATATTTCCATATTTAGATTCTACCCGCTGACCCCTGTACACTTCAGTTGTTGTTGTTGTTACACCCCAGCAGGGAACAAAAAAGCAAAAAAGGTATGCCCAACCTTTTTTACCTTTTTGTAGAAAAAGGCATGCCTTTTTTGTTCCCTGCACCCCAGTATAGTGCTAACTCTTTTACGCTCATACAAAAAGGTGGAATAATTGCGAACGCTGAGATGCGTCCTCGTCGTCGTTGGCCCTGCCTCGGCAGAACAATGGGACAGTTGACTGACTCTATCGCTTTAATGTATTATTTTAATTTTTTACTTGGATAATAATGGTATCTCGAATGATCCCATTAATTTGTTGGTCAGTTTTGTGACAGCCAGATTTATCGATCGACATTGCATATTTGATCGAAGTATTGATGAATCGCACTTGGGTTTTGTCTGTACCTGAGATGAATTAATCGCCACATAAAAGCTGATAGATTAGGTACGACACATTATTCATTTTCGTGATGCCTTCGCTAAACGATCAAGGGTACAGCAATTTTCCTGGAGATTAACCTTAAATTTAAATCGTCGGTTTTACGACAAAGCCTTCATTTCTTGCATCCCATTTTCCATTTTTTCGAAAACCAAATTTAAATTCTGTCGACAATGCTGACAGAGTTGGGTGATCCGTTCATCTAACCTTGGTAGTAGGGATTACAATTACGGATTGGGATTAAACTAGAATCCTTGGATTGAATTACGGACTATTAATACCTAATCATGATTAAGAATTGTTAAAGTAATTCTTCTTTGGGTGAAGTATTGATTTGACTAAAAATGTATTTGGGGTTAATCCCTAATCTCGACTATCCCAACTCTGCTTGTTGCCTGGATCAAAACTTTTTCAGAAATACACTATCCATCTATCTCGTAAAATGTACTTCAAATATCATTGAAACATCCACATTTATTTATCTCTCAATGGAGATAAAATTGTAGTTCACCAGGTTAGACTATACGCAAACAGAGATTAGATTTGTGATAGCACAAATCCCGAAACTATATAACCTACAAACGTGCGAATAGTGCCATCTCATGTCCAGATTTATTTACATATGTCGTACCAGAACAAAGATCATTGTACATTGTACAGATTGCACAAACATAATTTAAATCTGAATCTACCTTTCTTGGATGCAATTAAGAATGTGATTACTCAAGACTAATTGGACCATTGTTCAATAATTCCCACCTTTTTTGCTCTTTGGCCGCCCACCTGGGCAAAAGGGGCAAAAGAGGTAGAAGGGGTAATGAAAGCCTCTTAATTCACCGTATTTAGATATAACCTGAGGTTCAATCATTTGCATGATGACCAGCTACTATCTAGAGAGGTTCTTGGTTACATAGTTACATGTCTAACATATTAGCGACAAACTTATTAAATGTTCAATGCTACAATCTAATCTTGGCTATTTTGGCAGGGTAATGCCTAACCATGCCTAATGTCGAACAATAATGCCTAAAGGGAAAAACCAAAATACCTAACCAAAGAACCAAAATACCCAAGGAAAAGGGATGTCAAAAAACAGAATGCACAAAATGTCGAAAAGTATTTTATTTTTACTATTCGTATAATCCAAGTCGACAAATACAATTAATCGGGTGGATTTTACTTAGGTAAGCTGGACATCACTTTTTCCAAGTTTTTTTCTTCGTGATTTTTTGTAATAGATGAGAAATCTGTCCAGTGATTTTCTTACTAGAAAATAAAATGCAGCAAACAATAATAACAACTCTGTGTTATTTATTATTAACATTATATACAATCCAACGAAGTCATTTGGAAACGGGTTAATTTCAATTTTTAAACACTTACAACCCAACTCTAACACTTTCTTGCAGGGCCCACTTATAGGTTCCTTCATCATTAAGACCATTTCTAGGGTAGTTGCTCCATTACTTGTGTTGTTGTGTTAGCAGAAGTAAATAAATAAATATTTCAATACATTTCTATAGGTTGTACACTCTTCCTGAACAATAAACAATTTGGTGGTATTTCCCAGGTATTAGTATTTTATTTTTAGACTCATCACTAATTATCGTATTTGACACGATAATAGTTTGTATGTATGTACAATAGTACAATACTACTGTGAAGCAAAATAAAAGTCGACCGGGACTGTATTACAATTGCATTGCAGGTCACATTCATTGCTCTCCAGCAGCAGCTGCAGCATCACGATGGGAGATCACTACAAACTGATTTACTTTGATTGCCGTTCCAGGGCCGAGCCTATACGGATGCTTTTTGCACTGGCTGGGGTCCACTTTGAAGATTTTCGACTGAACGAAGAAGAATGGACACCGGAAAAGAAAAACAGTAACTTCTCCATTAATTAAAAAATTAAAATAATTTTGAGGAAATTTAACGATCATCTTTGTCACTTTCTCAGCAAAAATAAAATTCCATTAATGCAACGTTTTTAAATGAAACCATAGGTTTTCCTTGGGGGCAGCTACCCATTTTAGAAATTAACGGAGAAAAGACAGTTGCACAGTCGACCGCAATTTGTCGATATTTAGCAAGGAAATTCGGTTTCACTGGAATCGATGATTTTGAAGCAGCGAAATGTGACGAATTAGTGGACACGATGATGGAACTGCGTACGGGTGGGTAATAAATACTTATTTTTCAAATAGAAATAATTTCAAAGAAATTTCATCGATTTTCCATTCAAAATCAACCTGCAAATGCATTTTTATGTGCACCTTATAACGGAGAGAGTATTGACTGTGCGATCGTAGGCGTAGGTACTTCAAAGGAGGAGGCACCCATCGGACGATTTCAGTTTCTCAGAAATAAGTAACTCTTTCTAGATAAGAACTAGGTAGTTATAGGTCAATTCAGTAATAAGGGTTCTGGAGATTAAAATTTGGAGCCAATATTAGTTCTAATTTATAACAGTAAAAGTTCTTAAATGAGACATTTAATGGAATTTGTTCATGGTTTAAATTTTTGCTTGTGGTTTCCAGAATGGCGATCATTTTGGTGGGCGGATGATGAAGGGGCTAAAGCAACCTACAAACGGATATTGATTGAACAGTCTTTTCCGAGATACTTTTCAAAGTTTGAGAAATTTGTTGACGAGAGCACTGGAGATTTTTTACTGGGAAAGAATTTTACTTGGGCAGATATTCACATCGCTCATACGCTGCAGTTCTTTAGAGACACAGTCGCAGAGAACTGCCTGGAAAATTATCCTAATTTACGAAAATTTATAATCAATGTTTTCAACATTCCGAAAATCAAAGAATGGATTCAACGAAGACCGGAAAGCAACATGTAAAGTATATTAATTTAATTATAAAATATGCTTTAGGTGTGTTTACATTTGTTTCACTAAATGAAATGCAGTTAATAATTTCTACAATAAAGCAGATTTCTGTAATTTCAACCATTTGCATTTGATAAAGTAATAATAATATAATACCTACGATATAAATTTCCTAGTTTATTGCTCTACTCATCCTATAAGATGGTCATCGTACACGAATAAACCTAATACTTATTACCATTAATTTGAATTTGATTGCCTTGATAATAATTGAAACATTAGAATAATAACGTACACGCATAGAGATAGGAATGGTTACACATGCACATTTTAACATGAAACAACGAAGCTACATAGTCCACCACAAAATACATTCGTTGGTGTACTTCTGTATCATGCGCACTTCCATATCCAATAGCTATTTCAATAACTTGGCATTTTCTTATGTAGTAGTCGTAAGTATGTAAGTTTATTCGCTGATACGACAAACGACCTCAACAATTAAAATTCACTTGGTTCACAAAAGCACAGCAGCAGCAGAACAACTCGTACGGAGCAATGCTTGTATGCAACGTGCATTCAGGTTGGCATACAGGCTTCAAGAATAACCACATAATTGTATTGTTACTTAAGGAGCTAACATTGAAGGAGTAGTAGGAGCAGTGTTCGTCCTTCGACGTCCAAAAATACTTTTATACGGCCACTGTCTAAAAATGTCCAAAAGTGTCCAAATATAAAAACACATACAAACGCAACTTGAAATATCTCTATTCGTTGTTCGAAATGCATAAACTAGTATCTGCAGTACTCTCTAGGAATAACCTCTACGTTTTTAGATAATTCAGTGCAATGAGAAAGTATCCAATGCAGTTAATTATCTTCGTTAACTTGCATTACGTTATGTATGCATGTAATACAATATACATACGTGTACAATGTACATGTACTATCATCATATAATATTTAACCTGCTCACTCAATTTGAGTGTGAGTGCACTCAATTTTATGAACTCCTATTATACCTAAAATAGTGTTGGTGCGAGTGTGAGCACACAATTGAACTCCAATGGCTTGTATTTTGTACAATCCATAATTACATTAAATGTAAGCATGGCAGAGTGCTGTCGGATGGAAGGTTTCGCGTTTAAATAAATTTCATAATTAAGCTGAAAGATTTCATGTTATTTTATTTTGTACATTGTATTCATCAGGTTCTTAGGTACAAACTCAATTAATGTTAGATATTATTGTGTTAAACTACGGTTGTGACAACAGTTTATTTAAAAGCACTTTTTTGCCAATCGACAGCACCAGTGCTGCCGGAATGAAATAAAAATAAAATGACTCCTGTTGCCCCTAATGATCCCTATTTTTTCAATTAAGCTTCTTGTTCCTCATTGAATACTCTGTTAAGAGTAATGTAACCGACCGTCGGAGGCTGTCGGAAAAATTGTGCTGTTAATATGGCCATAAATCGATAAAGTGTGGAATTTGGAATACTTTGACTTTTGCAACACTAAAAATGCTCCTCTCTATTAAAACTCATCTGCAGCTTCGTTTCATTTGTCAATATTTATTTAAGTGTGGTTTTTCGTGGAAGCGACGTATCTATAATTAATATAATATTTAAAACACGCATTATTACCAATTTACTGGTTGCCAACTGGCAGCACGATTTTATTTTACAACCTACAGTCAGGGTGCTGACTCTTTATATTTGATTCAACTTCCGCAGGAGGTAATTAAGGTACATTTGCATTTCAACTAATATCTAATATCAATCTTTGATGCTTGTACAATGTGTCAAAAAATTCTTACCTATCCAAGGTTGCAGGAAAAGCTCAAAATAAATATTTTGTAGACCAATGAAAATTTACTTTGGAGTGATTTAGGACTCAAAAACCACTTTTTTGTATTTTTAAAATTAAGCCTAAAACGGATGTTAAAAATATTTCGTTACACATTGGATGTTGGCAATGTGAGTTTAAATTAAAAAATTCAGGTAAAAGTATGAAGGAATTACTTGAAATAATTACGATTTTCCAATCGACAACATTTGCCATCCGACAGCACTCTCGTCTACCTATTATATTATTGATGCATGAATTACTCTTATTAAAAGAACATCTAACTTTAACATCAAAATAATAATACCAAACAAATTCATTGTGTTTAAATCAAATCTTGAGTATAAATGTACTATTCTAATGGGCAAACTGTAGTTGTCATCTGAGTTTTCATTACAACATTACCGTTCACATTTTAGATACTCATTTGTTAAATATTTGCTTCAAAAAATACCAGTGTTTTAATTGATTTCTTTTGTGGACACTTTTGGACGGACACCTAATTTTGGGCTGTCCGTCCAGGAGAACACTGGCGAGTAGGAGTTAATGTTTAAGAGGAGTTGTGGTGTCTATTAGGGGTGTCAACAACTCTACTGCTATATACATAACTATATTATGATATGTGTACACTCACACTGCTTTGCTAGCAAAAATACGTAGATCAACTGCTCTTATACAGATATGTTTTCTATTAAAAACGTTTTTCCTCCCTTACTTCCGCTCTATTTCCATTGCCTTCACACTTTACGCAAATAGACTCAAACTATTTGCAACGGTACCCGATACCGTGAATGTGTGTTTGGTGTGCAATTTAATTTTAATACAAGTCTTCAACGAAATACAAAACACATGCCTATAATAAATTCAAACTGTCAAATAGATAAGGAATGTTCTATGCTGAAGTGTAATGTTATAAAATTAGTGCAGTGAGCTATAACAATTATCAGCGGAAAATATTTTTCTTCAATTCAAGTAAGTTTCTAAATCTCGAAATCCAAATATAAATAATCATTCCCCAAATCAAAATTTCAACATCAATAATTGGCCTTAATCAGAATACAGTGCAAATAAACCAATGTTTATTTTCTTCCACCAATTCACTAGTTTACCGACTCGGGCATTTCACAGCAATGTCCAACTATCAAACAGTTTTTTCTCCCTTTTGACCAATTTTGCCCATCGAACAAATGCTTCACCCCATTTTGCACACAGCCGTTTTTGTCTTAATAATGAGCACTTTAGTCTGAATGGGACCTTCAAAGATCATCCTACTTATTTTTCAAACAGATATTTATTCTTCCACTCAAAATAACTGACCATCAATCGGGATACTTACTGCAAAGTGTGTAAAACAACAATAAAATGTTTTAAATTAATTATGACTTCAATTATTAACTTTTGATCTTTAAGGAAATCAGTTTTGGGCAATTGCGGCGAGAAAACATCATGCAATTGTGACTATTTTTAAATTGTGCATTAATAAAGGCACAGACTGAAAATGGATGAGGAATGCCGCTGGTTAAAGCTCATAATTCGTCAAAAGACCGAAAAGTGTCGTCTCAGCTTCGAGTCAGATCTTTATAATTTTGAAATACTTCTGGAGGTCGACCACCCGAATCCGAAAAGCATAATTTCGAAAGTAGTATTCCTCTCGGAGCGAAGCGAACTTCGCAAAGGGATTGCGCTCAGGCCACCGTATTTCTTCCTAGACACGGCCAATGCAAAATATCTACCCGATTTAGCACCCATACAAATAGAAGTGGACTTCGGAAAAAACGTGAAACCGAATATGCTCGTGTATTACCATAAGTTGTATTTACCAAATTCGAATTCCTTCTGTGATATCGAAAAAGTTGAAAGGGCGTTTATCACAATTTCTCAAGTAAATAGTAACAACTTCTTTGACAGCAGACCCGGTTTTACACCACTTTTGCCTACTTCCCCAACTCACACCAATTATGATGCTCGTCCCCCAGTTCCTCCAAACGGAAGGCGAACTCCTAGCTCAAGAATTCAAACTCGTGTCAGGGTTCGCGGTCCAGAACGACCAACACGGAGAAGTACATCATTCCGGGCAAATCCAAGTACCAGTAAAATTATTGGTAAATATCGCTGCAAAAATAACCGCTCGTCTACATTGCCAAAGAAAAATTACTGGAAAAAACAAAAAGATTATACAGAAAGAACAATGGAAGATACGAGAAGTTGTATGAATGAAAAGCAGGCGCAGGCGGCGGCAACAAATAGAATCTCAAAGCCAACAGTATGTAATAAAACCAAGAAGAGATTACCCGGTGTGCAACATAAAACCGGGCCAAATGTTCCAGACAATAACACTCAGGAAGAAATGGATGGGGCTTCGGAGGGTGTACGGCTTCAGGTTGAAATTAAAACTGAAATTGAGATCAATAGAGATCATATGACGGGACAATCACCTGATGCGCCACAGGTAGTGGGAGTTGTAATTAATCCACCCCCGAATATTATTCAAACTCAAACTACGATATCGCACCCCCGAAGTCAGAAGGTTCCACATCGTTCTTCCGTAAAGTTGGAAATTTCCACTGATACTCAATGTGAAAGTTCAAATAATAACACAAACCGTGATTTGCAACAAGATAGTATTATTCCAGAGAAATCTTTGAACTCGGAATCTCTCGAAAATCCTGATTCTTTGCAACAAAGTTGTTGCATAGATGATTGTCATGATGGTACAAATAAAAATGTAGTACAATCACCGATTGTGTACAAGGACAACGCTCTAACATTTCCACAAACTGAAGAAGTTCAAGAGAAAACTGAAACGCACTGTCTTATTCCTCCTGACGAAATATCATTTGATTCTCAACAAGAATTATTAAAAAATAAATTATTTCTTCCACGACCACCACCTTCAAGTTGTTTAAGTAATATAACAACTCCTATACCAATTTTCAGCAATGCAACAACAGCAGCGGTGACCGAGGGAAATATCGATGTGAATTGTGAAAATGTAAGACCGGAAGTGCCTCTTCCATGTACATCTAGTCGTTATCGGAAGATCCCTCCGCCTGCTCCCAGGTCAATGATCTCCGATGCAATGTCGCCTGAGGCACCGTGTGTGGGAAGAAATTTTGACACGATGTCGAATGTCACTTTGAAAACATTTACAAGCATCGCAACGAGTTGCAATGCGCCTGCACTGTCCGCGTACCCACCAGAAGAGGAACATTATCGGAAGGAGGTGTTGCTTAATGAGAAGGTGGGCACACCCCTTCTCGAATTGTCATACAGATTGAGCAAGTGTGGGGACTGTAACATTCCATTTACTTCTGTGGCTGAGGGATTTCTGCATTACCGAAGGGAGCATCAACTGAAAAGGTGTCCAAAATGCTTCCTGTGCTTCTCATCCATTGGAACAGTTTTCAAAGAACATCTGAGCGCACATTTTGTGCTTGAGCACATTCAGTGTGCTTACTGTGAAGAAATAATGGACCATGAAGACCTTTGGGAACATGTTGAAAAGAAACATCTCCTTCGTCCCTTGCAAATTCATATGCAAGATGCTGTAGAAGAAATTTCACAGCAAAATGAAGGTAGTCAAAAAAATTAGCAATTATTTTTTTATTTATCTCTTATTGGTAAAGGCCTGCCTACAGAAGGGGACTCTAGTGTAGAATACAAGCCCACCGAATTTTGCAACTACTTTTCTTTCTGAGAGGAGAGCTTGTTCTGGGACTATGACAATGTTGTAAACCCATATTCATATTAACTCTAGGTCAAAGGGTCAACTTTTACTAATAATTACCCAAAGGACGTACGTACACCCCTAGTAGGCTAGATGGCACTCCTACAACTGTAAAAACACTCCTATACCTGTAAAAACCCGAATTGATCCGAGATTCAGGTCGAACTCTGAATTCGAGAGTGGCTGTGGAAGCGTAATACCACAGAGCATTATTATTAAGAAAAATTGTTGCATTTTTACTATCTGCAAAATCTGCATAGAATAAGGTCTGCTTTTCTGCTGTTTATATAGCAGAAAAGCAGACCTTATTCTATGCAAACTCTGTCGCACAATTTTTGCGTAAGGAGAGATCAAAGGATGTGAGAATTTCAAGTATTTTATTGAGAAATTGGTCTAAAAATGTCCAAAATTTTAATTTCCAAAAAATGCATTTAAAAAAAATTTCATGCGAATACTCCAAAAAATAGACTGCACCAGTTTTATTTTATTTTGGGCATGTCGTTTGGGACCGCCGTAGCCATTGACTATAGGGTAACTTATTGTAAGTGATAAAATGACCTACACTTGCCGAAGTTAGTTTGCGTGCTTTGTTAATTTATTCGGCATTAAAGTGGCTAAATACAAAAAGTGGCATACAACTGTATAAATTGAGAACAAAATGCAATATGACAACATTTTAAATTTAATGTTTTCATTGGTTTATGTAATGTTCATACATTGTTCATACAAGTTATCTTTCTTTTCAGTTCCTGAAGAATCGTGTGCTTATACTGTTCCTCCATCTTCGTTGTCGCGTCCACCTACTTTTCTAGTACCATCTACCATTGATGCAGAGAGTGTTAATGAAAGTGTCATTTCGTCTTTTATTTCTTCAGTGGATCCGGATCATTCTAGTGACAGTGATTATGTCCCATCAGAAGATGAAAATAGCGAAACAGGAACATCAACCGCAGATAGTATTGTGACACCCCGCCGGACACGCTTTACTGCTGAGAATCTAAACCAGAATCCACCGCGTCCACGTCCACCTACTTTCCTTGTACCTTCTACCATTGATGCAATGAGTGTCGTTTCCTCAGTGGATCCGGATCATCCTAGTGACAGTGATTATTTGCCATCAGAAGATGAAAGTACTGGAACATCAACAGTAGATAGTTTGGTGACACCCCGCAGGACACGCTTTAATGGTGAGAAGATGAACCCGAATCCACCGCGTCCACCTATTTTTCTTGTACCTTCTGCCATTGATGCAGTGAGTGTTGATGGAAGTGTCGTTTCTTCAGTGGATCCGGATCATCCTAGTGACAGTGATTATTTGCCATCAGAAGATGAAAGTACTGGAACATCAACTGTAGATAGTTTTGTGACAGCCCAACACTTCAGGAGACGCTTAACTGGTGAGCAGATGAAATAGTCACAGTAATTTTACGCTTGTAACCTGCCTATATTTAAATATATCCGGTTTAAAATATTCTGTTTCTATTTTGTTTCTACTTATAGAAAAAATTGGGAGCCCGGAAAAAACGAAAGCACTTTCAACAAGAAAAACGCGTGATTCGAGCATCAAAGATACAAACAACAGGAAAAGAGAACAAAGTGAGACTAGTAAACAAAACGAACCCAGCAGGATATTATCGACCTCTGAAGATGAAGAGCACGAGACACCGTCAACTTCCACAGGCAGAAAATCTTCTGATATACCGGACGCATCCTACTCAACAAATGTCCTAAGCAAAGACCAAAGTGATAAAGGGAGAATGAAACAAAAAAATAAAGCTTATAGTTCGCATAAAAATGTGCCTACACCAAAGAAAAAGAATGTATGTCTTCCATCGTTCAAAAATTACTCTATTCCGAAAAAAACACACCAGAGAAATTCAAAAACATTCTCCACAAATACAAATATTCCACCGCGAAGTCCGGTCTGCAGGAGTGCACCGGATATTAATTTAGCACCTACTTATTCAAAAAATTCGATTTCAAAAGGAAATAATTTAAGAAGGGTTTTCCCCAAAATCAATAAGACTGGAGAAGAATTTTCGCACACGAAGAGTTTCAGTTCGGTAACAAGGGAAGACCAGCGGCAAATAAAACTTCGCCAAGTAGAAAAGCGGCTAAAACGGCAAAAATTGTTAAAAGCTAAAACCTCAAATCTCTCAAAGACAAATTTATCTAATCAGAGGCTAGAAAATTTTTATAATGCTGTTCCACAATTAAAATTTTTGTTAAAACAGCCAAGTGTTCCTGTAAAAGATAATTTGCCTATGGAGCAACAAACCACAACACCAGAGAAATTGATAGTACTTACAAAAAGCCAGGAAAGTCAGAGCTGTCCTGAAATATTATCCAAAAATATAGGAAATAATCATAAACCAGAAAATTCTCCCCCAACACAACCTTCTCCCCAGGAAGAACGTACAGGACAACCAAGACAATTCCAATATCGGACAAGCGCACAAATGTCTTCTACTGGACGGCCACACCAGCAACCGGAACAACAGCGTTTAAACGCTAGTGACTCCAACTGGGAAAGGGAGAGTGCAAATTTCCCCCCTGGTTACAGCCCCTATTTACGCCCTTGATTTTTGGCTCACTGAGCTAGAATAAACTGCAATTGTGTACATTCACAGTTAAATTTGTAACATGTAGCTTCTGATTTTTACTGTATCTGCTTCTGAGCTCTGCCATTGCCTTTCCTCAACTTTGTCATTTTTAGGTCGTTCAGCAGGGGGTTTCAACCTATTATTAAGCAGTACCCCGTTGTTTACATGTGTATTCACAATTCATTTGATGTACAGTGCATTTAAAAACTTCTGTAGGAAATAAACGTCCAATGTGTGCAAACACTTATTTTGGAGCCATTTTCTTATTTATTTCATTCCTTAAATTAAATAGTTTGCCATTTTACCAACTGCCCGTTTTAGCCAATTTTAGCCAGCTGGACAGCTAAATTACCAAAATGCATTTTTAATTGCATCTCAAACATATTCGAATAATGTAGAAGCTGTACGTAAGTTTGTAAATGAACTTAAGTGTAAAAATTAGATACAGAATGTTGGCTCTATTTTTTGAAGCTGCACAGTACAACGGCAATAAAGATTGTTTGGTCAATATTATGAGTTATAGTTAACTCTCACAACATACACAAGGTAGCTCCATGGTTAGTGACCGAATTTGCCATCATAAGCATTTTGGGTAGTAGGAGAAACAGATGATGAGAGCTGTGTACTCAGTGTACTGGTGTAAAGGTGTGAGTTCAGGTTTCGGATAAATTATTAAATGTCTTTTATACCATGTCTCATATTTATATGACACACTGCGTGCTGCAAAGAATGGGCGTAAGCACTCCATACATTCATTACACAATTTGTCTAATGCGCATGTATTAATTATATTTCGACACCGAACTTCAGTATTGAACGTTTATATTAGTTACATATATTGTATCATTGCATTCATTCATCAAGACTGACAGACCATATTTATTTAATGATGTTGCGCGCACGTTGCACAAAAATTGTACCGAGGAAATACAATCTTTTAAAAGCGGCCATTCAGCTGTTTGTGTAAGTTCATAATTCAACACTGTGAAGCTGTGAAGTAGTAGAATATAGAAGAGTGTGTGTGTCGAACGAAATCTGTCGTTTCCACTGTAAGGGATGACTTGAATAATTTTGAATTCATTTTCTACAAATTCTCCAAAATCTTGAAAGATTCGAAGAGGATGTTGAACGATGACATTTTGCATGACCAATGTTTCATAACAAGTATCAATTATAATGCCAATAAAAGATAAATAAAGAATTTTGGTAATTTATTTGATACTTGACGAACTAAAATTGAAAAAGTTGAAAAAATATTTTTTATAATTGAATTTCTAGTCATTCTCTTTTTTTGAAAACAAAATGCGGAAATGAGGAATATAAAAAGAATCCAGTTTCCATTTCAAATGCATAAATCCAAAGTGACATTTTGAATCCAATTCTCTCTTTCGTTTTGTCACAATAAAAAATACTAAATTTGTGGGGTTCACAAGTGAACAAAGATTCGGAAGAGGAAAGATGTAACACTCTGCTATCATATTGAATGATGGAGATTGCATATTTAAACCATGGATTTACTTTGAAGAATAAAGTGGCATTATATATTTTATTTTCAACATTTCTAATGATGTGATTTCTCGACCGCAGAATAATCGGTTGGAGAATGGACAAAGTTCACCTGATAATGATTTAAATGATTCAGAATATATTTGGAAAAAATAGAAATCTTTGTTGATTGAATAATCGCACAAATCCTTCTCATTATCATTATCCCCCAGAAATGGAAATTTCTCCAATTCCAAGATTGAACGAAATTTTGGACAGACGGATGTTTTATTGTTTCCAAGATTATTAGAAAAGATTTTTGCAGAGCTTAAGAATGAATATATTGTTAATTTACAATCGTCGGGGCGCATAATAAAATTTTTATAATTTTCTTCGTTAGACGTTTCCCAAATGTAAATTTTTGGTATGACGATGGATGAAGATGAAATGATGATTTCAAGTCCACATTGAATTGAATATTTGGTAGCATTTGAAAGGATTGGCAGATAGGAATAATTTTTAAAATAAAAGATTGTATATGGAAAATTATTGTTTTTTACAATCACATTTTCTGTAACATCTTTGTTGTTGGAATTAAGAAAAGATGTAAATGATGCGATTGCACACGAGGATCCACTCAAATCAATTGTTTCTACAAATTGATGTATAAATAGAATTAATAACAAAGTTGGGAACAAGTTGGCGGCCATCTTTTGAATGTGGATGAATTCTCCAATGTCCTGTTAATAAATTGTATTTTTAGGAATAATAAATTAATTAATTAACTGAGGCAAATTATGCATTTTGTTTAAATCAGTTTTATTATAAATATATAATGTGTCATAATAATTGAGTGATAATTAACCTTTTTGTTTTCCCTCCGAATTTTTCTGAATTGTGATGAGAAGATTTGAAACCGTTTTGATTTCCCAGTAATTTCAGATGAATTTTAATTACTTATTTAGAATCGAATGAAGAATACCGACAGCTTTTGTTACACACGCCTTCTCCTGCTTCCAATAAAAATACCTAAAAATAATGAATTTAAGAATTCAATTAATATGGGAAAATCTTGAAAAATGTCATTAAACTCAATTTTGGATACAAAATATGAATTAATATTTCTAATGTCGACTTTTTAATAAATAAATTGAATCCTTTGTTAAAATTAATTAATGTTAATTAATTCGTGTAATCCACATTGTTTATAAAATATTATAATTATTACTATTATTATTAATTTCTCGTTGCCCGCTTCGTTTGGGACTTTAATGCCAATCCACGAAATCGTTAGAATATATGATATATTAATGCATTAATTAAAATATTTTTCAGTCAAATAAAAAAAAGTTGCATTATGAAATGACAAACAAAGAAATAAGCAAACAAGCAAGGAGCGAAAGACACACGAAAAAAGTCTCAATTTGTTTAAAATGGAGGGCGCAATAAAGTTCATTTTCTGCTTAAAATTGCCATCACTGTGTATATGTTTATTTGCATAAACGAGAAATCCTTATAATTCGGTTCGTTTCTTCTTACACTTTACAAATTCTGCCGTTTTAGCAAAGAATAGGATAGGGATATCCTACCCGCATTAAAGCTTGAATAGTTATGTGAACCACCATTTTGAATGTTGCTGGCTCATTTGGGCCTACCCAAACATTATGTATGTGGAAGACGGGAGAGGTGCTGTGGGTTACTATAGCATGCATTGAGGGCGAACATATTTTCGTGACGCAATTCCTACATGCATTTTATTGAACCAGCATTACAAAAAGTATATCCTGACAGAACAGAGATGGGCATGCAGCATACCCTATAATTATGACGGTAATACATGCGTGTACATTGTCATCAGGCGTGCTTTATACTGATGTCGTTGTAGGAGATAGCCGTGTTGTTGGGCTACAGTGCAGGACAAAAGATAAGACGGTACATACTTTTCTGTCTTTCTCCGCGGTTTGTGGACCAAAACATGCCAAATTTTGA
>JABASC010001836.1:0-20705 GCA_019776185.1 Plutomurus gul | reverse complement strand
GCCTGCGTAGGTGTCTCTTTATATAATGCTTCATATATGTATCCATTTCTATTTGAATTGTGCAAATCATTACCAGTAGTCGAAGATGGAACCATTGGTGTGTGTGGTAATGGAAAGATGTGCAAATCTCCTATGAAACTTTCGGGTAGCCATCTGATGGTCGTTCCCTTTCCGGTAACTACTACTCGAGTTTAGTGAAGTAAATACTCTCATAAGTGCACAGTCCTCTGAATTCAGAATTCACTTCGTTCCTTAAAGTTATTCTACTGTGACTGACTGTCTTCTGCTTCTTCGGAGAGAGAGAGAGAAAGAGTTCTTCGGAGAAACTATTGAACTTAACTTGGCTTAAGCTCGGATTCACTCCCAACAAAAGTTGCCATCCAATTCATTCGCATCCCATTACTCTGCACAAATAAAACTGCGATGCACTCTGCCCTCTTCTTACATTGAAGTGATGGTGAAGAGACTGAGCAGGGCAGACAAGATGGCCAAGCAAAGCCAACAATATCTTCAATTCTACTCAACATGCTGGAATTACCCATCCGGCTTTTACTTTGCAAGACGTTCCTTTCCTGCTGGTGAGTTGTGTGCTGGGGCTCTCTCTTGCTTGCAACTAACTAGTGGCTGTATGTACTGCTGTGTAACTATAAAAACAGTGTTGATCCACTCGATTCGGTCAGACGAAAGAAACAGCCTTCGACATTATACCTTGCGCTCTTTCTGCAATTTAATGCAATACAAGTAGTTCTTACGAATAAGTATCAGTACTTAGTTATCTGCAGTCGAGGAAGGCTACACCTGAATATACGAATGGTGTAAGAGGTCCATACAACAGAAAGAACATACGGCGAGATGCACACAGTCCAGTTCATACTGTTCTTGCACTTCGTCTAGCTCTCTATCTGACATGACTAGACTCTCTCATCGTCTCCATCATCCATCTCCTCAGAGTACGTGGACTCGGAGCAACTTTTCCACACGCATAAAAAATTCCACTTTTCTCCCGGGAGTTGGCAAGTGGCGAGATAACACCGATAAGGGAGGGTGGAATGGGAAAACCCTCCAGAAAAATATATATTTCACACAGAGAGAAAATTCGACTCTCTTTTCTGAAGATTCTTCTTTATAATATCAAATATTTCCTCGACTTGAGCCACTTGAGTGTTCTCCTATTTTCCATGTCTGCACAAATAAGCGTTCTCACGCTCTCTCCTCCTTTGCTGCCGTATTCAGCGGTAGCCGAGGGCATATATCTGCATCTCTAGTAAATCTCTATATGTAGTTATGTTCTCTTCGTAAGAATGAACAGTAGTTTGCTTAAGTGTAGTTGGAAATAGAATCGCACGCATCAAATGCTAAGCCAGCCTGACCAATACTGCGACTAATGCACTGCAGTATATGGAGTTCTGGTGTATCTTGTGGGAGCGGGACTGGTGGAGAGAGGACCAATGCATAAAGTCGAATCACTTCAAACTTGCGAGAGGGTATGACTTGTAGTATAATGTTATAAAGTACTTGCTAGTTCTCTAGTATACATCTGAACATTCATTCTGGTTGGTTTTTCTTAAAGATTTCCTTACCACAGTCTGCAGCATGGAAAGGTATTTTTCGGTCGAGTAGGGATAGGATGGATGGCCCCGATGAATTACAACTTTCGATACGTAAATAGATAGTCTCTCCGCTCTTCTTCACATTCGACAATATGGGCTAAAGTTGAATTCGGTGTCCTTTCTCTCTCTCTCCTTCACTCTCTTTGCGTGTGAATCAGTTTTGTGGGGGCAGCGTGAAGGAGCAGAGAAAAGTAATAGGACTTTCTTCCCTTCCAATTTTCACTCTGCAGTTCACTTCAATTCAGTTTCACATCCCTTGCTTTGCAGACTCTGGTCTGGCCTTGCATCTTCTAAATTGGAAAATGGAATAAATATCTGACTCGATGAATGTATGTACATAAGCGTGCAATTCAAATCGATGGTCCTAAGAGATAATGTCTTTGGACCTCTGAGACTTGTACTCAATGTCTACTTCGCTTCTCTATGGATACTGAAATCTCCTCCGCTGCTGCATGTAGTCAACTGCTACCACTGTTGTGAGTGTAGTACTTACGCAAAGAACTGCACTCGCTCCCAATCGCCCTTCTATTCTTTCTTCCATTGCCATTACAACTTTTAATGCTGCAGCTCCTTCCTATCCCTTCTCTGCTTCCACTTTGAAATTGACTTATATCGCCCTACTGCACAACCTCTCTCTCTCTATCTGTGTACACAGTAGGCTTTAAGCCAGTAATAGTTACCTAACGTGAATTTTCCGTTTTCTCATCGAAAATCCATTTACATTTTTTGAGAATGACTGACTGACAAGTAGGAAGCACATGTGTGCTCTACTCCCCCACTATATTTCCTTTGCAAAGAAGAATGAGAGGATTCTACAGCGTATTATTATGTTTGTAGTACATGATACCACAGACAAGCACATACATATATGTAGCATAGCAGCTACTTACCCTACAAGCACTGAAACCATTACATCAGGTTTCTTGTACTTATTTTCCATTTTGCTGAAATTACCAGGGCAGAAAACTGCGTAGACACTGGCTGTTGGAAATTTGTGAGAAATTTTAAAGACGTCGGTAGTTTTGTACGCATTCGTTCACTCACTCACTCACTCACTCACTAGATCATATCACTCAAGCAGTCTGCACTTGTTAGTTGAGTATGCGAGAAATTCCATAAAAGATGCAGTTTACGAGCATATAGTAGCCTATCGAACTGAGCACTTGTGTGTATTTCATGAATATATATTCGTGAAACACATTGCCTTTTCAAGTCTGGTTGACTGACTTGCCTTGTTAGAGCTGAAACAGAAGAAGAAGAGGAGCGAGCGAGGAGAAAAATGGGAACTTGGGATAAAGATATGAATTTTATTCAGATGAAGTGGCCGGATACATACAAGCAGAAAAGACGATAGGAAAGCCTTTGAAATGAATTTCATTCCACTCCATGCAGTACGTACCATGGGTTCCCAACCCGCTCACACAAACAAGACATTGAAGAAGCTTCTGCATAATTTTCATCGGGAACAGATATATCTTAACTAAGGTCCTAATATCAGATACAGATACTATGTACCGTATAGTAAGTAAGAAAGATATACATGTATAACGTAGGAGCAAAGTTTTTATGTATATTTTTGGTAGCCCTGCACTGCACGCTAGAATACTATAATAAGATACGGTCTTACATTAATATAGTTGGTTGTAAGGGTTGTGTGTGTGTGTGCTCGTGAAGCAACTTATCCACAGCATGCCTTTAATATTACTCTTACAGTTCAGGTAAGCGCATGGTGTTCTGAAGCAGAGTATATTCCTCATCATCATAATATATTCTTTCACTCACTGCAGTGACAGAGAAACAGCTAGAAAAGTAAAAGCGCACTTCAATTCACTTGGTCGCTGGTGTACCACACACGTGGATACATTTGCAATGTCTGTAATATTATGGACAACTGCCGACTCCGCTGGACGTGGCTTCTTTCGTAGTATTGCGAAGTAAGGAGTTATAGGAAGAAAAGGACGAGATGAAAATATTCACAGCTTCTCGATTCGTACAGTTTGCAGTTTTGAGGGGATATGTATGAAATGAATGCATGGAGCAAATTTGACTTTTGACTCCTCCAAGAGTCGAGTGCGCAGCACTTTCTTTTTTAACAGATAGCAAGCAGTATTTGTACAGCATCAGTGGCTTTCTCCTTTTCAATTCTCCGCTTTCTTTATATCTGCACTTGCTGAAGGTAGTCCTCCCCATACAGAGAGAGAGAGAGAGAGAGACTGAAACTCGTTGGTATCATGTGTGTTGTGCATGTGAAGATAGGAAAGTCACTCAAGTCTAGTAGTTAGAGAAACATGCATGTACGGTATTCTCCATCTGAATGGGTAGAATACATCCTGAGGAACTGCTGCGGAAAAGTAAAGAGAGAATTTATGCGGGAGTGTCAAAAATTCAAGGAATTTGATTCATTGCGAATTGCTTCTCGTCTCAGCTCTTGTGCGACAACCACACATAAGAAGCCAAGTTCATGTTTCATAAGTATAACCTAGTTTTTTTTATATATATATAATCGTAATAACTCTGGTCTACCAATGCTTGACTGGAATGAGTCAGTGTCCTTTGTCTGACTAGTATTTCACATTTCCTTCATCAGCGAACCTACACTTGAATCTATGAATACTAAAAGTTATGCTGTGATTGTACATTTTCCCAACGACAAATCACTATTCTGTATTCCTATAACAAATAATTTTCTGGTAGATTGACCATCTGTACTTATCCAACCCACAATAATCGTCTGCTGAATAGTTTGATGAATTATTTCTTGGTTTTACAATGCACATACAGAGTGTATTTATAATATATAAAATATAAAAATATAATTTGACGAATGAAGACTTTGAGTGAAATTAAGCCGTGCAAAATAATATCAATAATGAGTACATATAAAATAAATCCTTATTTTGCAGATCGCTCACAAATTTCTGATGACTTGTGATTTATTTTAAAGTTTGTATAACTTTAAAGGTAGTATAATTAATTAATTAATTCTATTTTAGAACGTGTTACAGGAGTTACTGAAGTGACCGACACTATTGAACATTTCTTAGAATGTGATTCTACAGTCTATTGGATTGTTACTGCTCTACTGAAGATTGAATAAGGAGAATATGATAGGAGAGTTTCTGTGTATAAGACGTAAGGGGGAACATTTATTCTCTGTGCACATAAGTATGTGTGTACAGTTTTATTACATTGGTATTCCAAAACTCCGTCCCACCACACGCGCTGGCCAAGTCAGCAATTTACTTTCTCCTTATTCAATTCAGCACGGATCCATTTCATTTCTTTTACATAAAATGCGCTATGACTTACACAGAAAGAAAGAGAGAGTCAGAGTTGCGGCAATAATGTATCGGGTAACTGCCGCCATGAGAGGGAATAAAACCACGGTCTTCAAATCGACTTTCTCTTCCTATATTATCCCTTTATTTAGTAGACAGATATATGTCCCTAATCTCTTCATTGTATATCTATGTGACCACAATATGGACAACAGTACCTATACGTACAAAATCTACGTACAAAACAAACTAACCGGATAATACATATACATGGAGTACTAAAAGAAAAGATTCATTGTTGCTCATATCCCAAGGACAGAAAGATCTACATTGTGTTTGCCAGCAACGGAGCGTCTCCGGTCTGCGCTTTAATTTCACTTCATTCTCTCGTGCTTCTTCCTCCATTATTCTGTCTATTACATACATCACATTCATGTTCAAGAACAAGTGCAATTTCATTTCAGATAAACTGAACTGATCAAAGAAAGAATGGAAAAAGGATAACACAACGAACGAAAAGCATCCCTAAATACATATGTATGTAAAAGTAGAAATCTTCTTTGAACATGGAACACTGCTTGTCAAGAGCTCTATCCTGTATAAATATAACTACCATTGCGTTTTAGGAGCAAGATTTCCTATTAAATTATAAGGAACAATCTAATCGCCAATCTACGTCGTATCGTGTCTCTGCACACAACAGAAATTTACAATGCACTTACAAGTGAAATTATTTTGGAAAGAAATATTCATAATAGATATCTAGTCCGCATACATTTAATTTAATAGTCCATGATTTGTAATTTGATACCATAAAGTAGCGACGCATGTTAATATGATTATCTATATAATATAATAATAATTAATAAAACAGGTTTTTAGAATGTTTGTTTAGGTCCAGACACATCTAATATACTAAAACCATTCCAGAATAGAAATTTAAAAAGTGGTTTGGATTATTTTTTTTAAATATTTCTTAATATGAACCACCATATTAGGCCAATCTAAAAAAACATCTTCACATCATGAATCATGATGAAGGAATGTTTATTAAAGTTCGCTCTTGTGTTCTTTTCATTGTATCAGGAGTAAAAAATTCAAAGAGTAGGGTGAACTTGCATTTTTCAAAACATTATTTTTATAATTTGCATCACAGTCACTTCAACCTTGGCAAATGACATTTATTTATTTTGAGAAAAGTGTGAATCACACTTTGGAATTTTTCCTGAAAATATAAGCAAAGCATGAGTATAAAATGCAATTATATATAAGCGTACTGGTGAATAAATTCATTCATATACGTACGTCATAGCCACATAGACTCTTGTATCTTTATTACAGCACTAATGTCCTCAAGTTAATTAAATTATCAAGTTGGCGGCTGATTTTGCTGTTTGAGGACACCCGAAAAGTCTATTTATGACTGTGCAAACCAACTAACACTATATTACATTGAGTGTTTACTAATTTGCCCATTCATTTCCAGCCTACGAAGTGTATGTGTAGCAACTTATTACATTTTATTAGGTTAGATGATATTATAAGGCAATTTACATGAAACTGAGTTGTCCTGCTAAGAATGAGATAAACTTTCGACCTCTTTTCATATAGTGGTTCTACTCCACTCCACTCCTCATTCAATTTACTAGAGAGAAGATGCTCACAATCTTGTAAACTACAAAGAAAATATACGATCCTTACTAATATATAACTATTATGTAGTGCACAAAATATGAAATTATGTACGTTGTCTATGTGGCAGTGTGTATATACTTAATGCGTCTACAATATGGACACAAGTTGAGTTCTGTGTACAATACACCCTTAGCAATTCCCTTTTCTAAGGCCAACCATAGTTTAGCACATATAGAAAGTGAGTTGGGATGATATAAGAGGGCAAGTGTGGCAGAGTAGTGCATGCATGAAATGAGAACAAGAAGGATGCCAAAAATAAATCATTTCTCTGTGCAGTCAACAGTGAACTGAACAAACTCAGCCTCATAATAATATCATAACTTACATCAGGCCCGCTCCAACTCCACCTACCACACTCATACACTGCTTAATACAATATCCACATACATACCACTACCCAACTATAATTATATTATATTTCTGCCCATTATTACATATGTACCACTTACGTTCACTGTACTACTTGGTCTTGCTAGCAATCACTTCCACAGCGTAATCAGCGAAGCCAAGTCCAACCTTGGTTTTTGAGACGAAAAAACTGGCATAATTTGTCCAGGAGCTCTAGGAAGTCGTATGAGAGATGACACTGTACTCGTACTGTCTTCATGTTGTAGCACATAGTGGTTAGCAAAAGTTTTCCTTCCTATCTACAGTTCCTACTATGTACTGTTGTAATACGCCTTTCTAGATATTGCTAAATGCATATGTGATGTACACAACAGACAAGCTGAATTCTCCAAGTAAACTATGTAAAATATCTACTAAACTATACACTCTCCGCTCTCGGCGTAACTCCATACTCTTTCCTTTTCTGCTCGGATCATTGCCTTTGACACAGAACACAAAATACACGAAACTATCAAAGGAATCTGGTAGATAGAGTGAGGAAGCTATCCTCCAGCTTCTTAGACGCTTCTAATGCAAATACGTAAGTGCACATAGTGTTTTACATACTCAATTTTGCCAATAGCGATCCTTGCCTGTCATTTCACTCTCACAACATATTGCATAAAATGCAAATGCTGCTACTACCACCACTATTACATACACATAGTACACACGCACGCTTTAGTGAATAGACTGCTGGTATTTTGTAATAAAGATACTCACTCGTTTTAGTAGTCGTCGTTTTTGCACAGTTCCCTCTAATACTCACATTAGGCTGGCTGTACGAGCGACAATAAATTGTATCATCGTTCGTGATGGTAATGTCGTAGTACAGTGCATGTGTTCTATGTTAGTACTTCTAATCTATATTCCATCCTAGTTAGTCTGCATGGGACGCAGACGCAACACACGGTGTAGTACTATGCAATGAGGGTATCTTGATTTTGCACCATTTTCATTCTCAAGACGCCCAAGGAGAATCGCCAAAATTGTTTTTGCAGGGAAACTGATGTGCCTGCATAGTTTCGCCGGCTCAGTACTTTAAATATTATTTTCTCTAGTTAGAAAGTAGCCACATGGAAGCAGGTAGATTAGAAATTGTATAAATTAGCGAAACATTTTAGTTTACAGTAGAAATATCACTAGTTGGTAAGGTTCCCATCGTCAATTTGTAATTGATACGTCTCACGGCACCAAGTATCCACGCATTGTAATATTAGTCAGTACGTCAGAGCAGTAACCTTTAATGAGCTTCCAGTAAATCAGTATTACTCATGCACAACAGAAAACAAAAATTTGCTAACACGGACTTACATTTTATGTGCATCGATTTTTTATGCTTTGAAAATTTCGTTTATTACCATTCACTATTTCAAAGTGACGGTATTGTGTTACGTTTTTGTGTATCAGTACCGCGTGTGCATTTCGAAGTTTATTCTACCAAAGAGCAATTACTACCAGAAGAAGGTATAGGGTAAAGTCGCAAAACTTACAAAGCACCATAACAGACAAGATGCGGCACACACAATGGAAAAGCTATATTAGTTAGCAAGTAGTCTAGTCATCTCATTCTGTTGTTGGTTATTAGAGATATACAGAATAAGGATAATGCAAGAGTCTCATAGTGGCAGCAGAAACAGGAGACCAGGAGAAAAGACAACAGGAGCAAAGCAAGAAAGCTAAAGTGCACTATTAAACAGTACGTAGCTGTGAGTAGCGGGTAACTCTACACAAGAAAGCCGTCGGAAGAAGCGGGGCGCATGCCTTCAGCCAGATTAAAAACTCGATCGATCCTCCTAACATGATTCTATTCACCCGGATTCCGTGGAGCAGAGCAGACACAAGCTTTTCTTCTGCCGGACGGCATCCTCTTCCCTCGCTTTGTCGTCTCTGCACAGAAAACTGTGAGTGCAACTTCCTTCTATTCTCATCTCACAGGGATATCTCAACCCGTGAAAACAAAAACATTCAACATTTAGTGTACAACAATAACTTGAACTCGATTGGTGTTCACTAGTTCTAGTCAATGGAGAAGATTTTAGCCTACTAAAAATATCATGGGGTCAAGTTTGAAGAGAACTGTCGTTTCTCATACTTAGAAGTCACTTACCAACCGAGAAACATTTTTAAAATTAAATCAAAACAACTTTAGTAGAGGTGTATTGACACTGGCATGAAAGATAATTTACTGCAATAAAATGTGTGTGGATGTGTTTAACAGTGACTCTGTGTGTGTTCCGTGTTTATCCTTTCCGTGCTGCTTCTACTTTATGGCATGACGAATTTTCCACTCCGTTTTATAAATGTGTAACGCTAAGTCAAATAATTATACTCGAGTAATGATACTTTTCCACATCGGCCGGCACGGTGACAAGATATACCGAGGCCAACTCAGCTGAACTGACTCTAAGCTCTGGCACTTCATACAGCAAATNTGCAAGATCAAAGCAGACGTCCATACATTCACAACCGTAAGTTAAGCAAAATATAAAACTCTCAAAATTGCTATGTAATGTCCCCTAGATTATTTATATGAATAGGGTTTTCTCTTGAAATAACGTAACAAGAACGTAAAATTTAAATAGTTAATAAGTAAGTATCAAGTAAAATACTTTTATATACGTCGTACACAAGAAGACGTAAATAGAAGATGAATTGAGTCTTCAGTAATTTGTACTACGTTTGCGCTTCCTCATACATATACCTACGCATGTATTTACATACTGTATGTTATGCAAAAATCCACTGCAATAATATTTCAGCATCAAAGCGTGCAGGCACGCCAGAGATCGTGAGTTGTAACTCCTAGTGTTATTAACGATTTGTATCTGCTTTACAAATGCACTTGAATTCTATCATCTGTAGTACCACTACTCCATTATACAACCGAGAGCTGCGTTTCTGCACAATGATTTGCATAGAAAATTCTAATGGGCACTAATAACATATTGCTACTGTTGACTGTTGTTAACATATACCCAATTTGTATTATTTCAGCGAGTTATGAACAGACAGGGAGTCATAAACTAGCCGAAACCTTCAACTTCCACTTCATTCGCCTACAACTTACTACTACATCTTTGCCACTTTCCTATTCTCGATGTGAGTCTGCTGGTTAAAACACCAAAGTTTGTAATCATAGAATCGAAGATGTTCTTTCGTTCACAAACTGCCTACATCTTCAACCTACTTGACGATTCCTTGACTCACATACATATTATATCGTTTGCGTGTCCGTAGCGCACCATTACTTACAACTCCAACTGCAAAAACTACAAACACACAAACACACAGTGCACACAGAGACTGACTAGCCAAAGCAACTGTTCCGCTCGGCTCACTCAAGTCAGTCACAAGTTGAAAAATACTTCTCCATGCAAACTGAGCTGGTCGTAGGTAGATTTTACACAACTAGTGAATCATATGAATGGAGTTGAAAAAGGGAGTGAACAGTGAAGTGAAGACACACACGTTTGTGGTATTTGCCGAGAAGAGAGAAATCAAACGAAGACGTAGGAAATGAAACCGTGCATCTCCCCGTGTGGGAAGTCTAGCCTACTCATAAAGTAAAGTGAAGTCAATTGAATGGCAATGGGAGAGGATCCAGTCGAAAGGACGAGAGGAAGGACGGTGTGTGAGTTCGCTGGCTGTTTATTAACGGTGAAGTGAGTACTGTGAGACTGTAGACCCAGAAAGACCCATTCAACACGATAGACTCGACCGCTCAATGTGTTAGTTCAAGATGAGCCTATATAATACTATTGATATAGGTATACAAGTATGGTGAGTATTTTAAGATACTTATTAAATGGAAGACTATATGCACGCAATACTACGTGGATACATGAGTAAATACACTTACATTGTGTTGTGGACGAGAGCGTGGAATTAAGGGGGGGGAAAACTGGGCACCCGTGCTGTTGAATAAAGAAAGTACATTATTTCCTTCTTCTTTTACCACACTACGCATTTAAGTTACTTGGACTTGAGTCGAAAAGAGAGCTTCTACTCCAGTTTCCTCTTTCTCTCCTCTCCTACGAACTTGTGGTCAGATAAAAAGACAATACGGCCACCATCACATCAACGAAACTAACAGTACGTGAGTGGTTTCCTTTTCTTTCTGCTTACTTATTACTTTTACTTAAGTTTCTCTTTTTTGACCAGAATCCAAAGTAATCGAGTCAGTGTTAAATCATGTCTGCGCAGCCCTACAATCACCAGATGCACGTACACATGTATGCATTGTGTTTACACAGTATAGGATTTCTGATGGTGGGCAATAATTCACTGCACTATGGTACAGGCACCAGCACCAGAAATGTATAAGACAAGATTCTTCACATGACACCACACTCAATAACTCAACATCACCATCCATCCTGCTGCAGGACCGAACGACTGCTTTCCCATTTACTTCAGTTAGAGATAGATATTACTACCACAAGTAGAACTTGTTTAGTTTTTGCCTCTTTTCAACTCTATATAAGTGTGCACTAGGATCTCTCAGTCAGTACACTATTACTTTGTAGCCGGGGTAGTTATTGATGCTAAATAGCAATCAGAGCATTCTAGACAAGATGAGACAACTTAGCCGGCTTCTGTCATCTCTTATCACGTCTTATCTCATTCAAGACTGCAGTTAATGTTTGATAGTCACCATTAATTTTAAATAGAGAGCCGTGCCGTTGTACTCCACGACGACTACAGAAGTGTATGTAATAGGAATGGCAGAGCAACTACACAGTTGCCTACACTGATTTGATTCTCGAAGACAACGCTGCTCGTCTGTAGCTATTGATTCCCTAAGACAGGCTAAAACACTGTACTGGGTATACAATATAAGAATGTAAGTATTTATTCACTCTCACAGGGAAAAACGACTACAGTTCATTTCGTGCGGAGCGAAGTGAAGTCTGTAAGCAGATACTCGTATTTCGTCTGTTGTATGGGCTGTCTGCGAATCATCTTACGCAATTTTCAAATGCAATTATAGATTCACGTCTCCTCTGCGTTCTCTGCCCACTCTGGCCTCACATCATAATGCTCAAATCACCATAACTTACTGAAGGCAACGTAACGCAACGGCGAGTGCCGCCTACAGTACGACGACAAACACTCACTCCAATCTGCTAACGACTTTTAAGAGTTCGTCTCTCTCTCTCAGTCTGTCTCCATTCACACGACACATGCAGCTTGTTTTCCAAACTGCGAAAAAATGCATTAGGTATTGCTGACTGTTGGGGAATATCATGTTGCACATGTACATAACTAGTAAATAGCGTCGAGTGTAATGTTGCCTGCAATAATATTTACTACTAATAATATATCTGTAAAGACGCAATGACGTGCAAAGTGTGAGAGAGATAATCTTTAGAGTGGTTATTCGTTTCAAAAACGATTCTCTTCTTCACTTGCGATTTTGGATTGCTCTGAGATGGAAGTCAAAAGAGAATTTAAGTCAAACTGAATTCTCATTCTGTTCTGGCCTTTATTTTCCTTTTGTGATCGTGTCCCTTTCATTGAATCTTCCGCTTGGAGTTTCCACAGAGAATTCTCAGTTGGCATTAGTGGACAGAGGGTGGACTGGACCACTGGCTTACCGTGTTGAATGGTAGGCTGTGCTGGACTGAAGTAGTGTTCTGAGAGTCTCCCATTCCAGGCATTCATCTTCACTTTAGTGCTCGCCTGAAATTGGATTAGATTGAACTGGCTTCTTTCTGGAACTTAAACTGCTCGTACCAATACACAACATAATAAAATACAAAGAGCACGAAACAATGCTCGCATTACATTCATATGACATATAGTGCAGCACAGCAAGAAAGTCAGAAGAAGAAAAATGGGATACCGAGCGCTCTGCTCTGGCTCCAGTTCTGTTCGCGGAAGCCCTAAAAACTGAAGTCGAGTGTGAGTTTGGAAATAGGATGAGGAAATTTTCGTATGTGAAGGATTTGCCATGCAGTGGTACTCGTAGGTAGTGGTATTGGCAGTGCACGATGGGTAGATTGAAGATTGTATATGTACTCGTATGTGAAATTGAACGTTCTTTTAGTATACACAGAGTTCGTGCTGTCTTTAGTATTCGGAAAGGTTGTAAGCAGTCGTATTTCATTGCGGAACTCGAATGGAAAGTGAAAATCTGAACAAGTTCCCACTTTTACAGTTTAGCCAGAGAAATTGCCTGGAGAAATGAACGCATGACCTGTCTATATCTTGTAGTATGTTTGGTGGTGGTTGGACGTTGCGTTTTTTCTTCACTTACCTAACTCACATCAGCGATACGGAAGACTTGACTGAAGCTGACTGAAGTAGAGCAACCTAACTCAGTCACATGTGTGTGTGCTCCGTGTATTTACTTGTAGTGCTGGCGGTAATAGTGATGGAGAATGCACAGATAGAAAGATAGATAGATCCATGTCAAAAACTCTGTTTCTCTCAGAGGAATTCTGAAACTACGAACCTAGAAAGTAAAGAAAACTTAACAAGAATTTGTTCACAGAATCGAAATTGAACTCGTACTATATATACATATAAGATAACTGCAATATCTTCACTACCAGTGCTGACTATTGTACTACTGATGTACAAATACAAACAAAAGCTGTGACCCTTTATCCATTTTGTACATCTTCTGCTATTGCGGTGCCACAAATACTCTCGCCTGTTTTTATTGTGAACCGCTCCACCGGAACCCCTTCAGTAGGTATGTAAACAACACGTTTCTACCATTTTTATCCGATTTCTGCACTCAAATGTAGGAAATCCATTTTCATACCATTCATGTGTCAACAACGGTATCCAAAAGCTACATAAAAATATATAATATTTAATACTAAAACATCTATAGGACATACCATATGTACAAAACTGAATGATGTATTTGTAATTCCGTAATGCATCGTCCCTATTAAATATCTGAAGTAGTGTCTTTCCGTGACTCATCCGAAAGCCGCAAGTCTACGCTAGTAACAGCAAGTTTAAAGGAAATTATTTACTTTCCTCGACCAACAACCGAAACCCCAATGACAAAGATAAACAAATCGATAGAATGTTTTGTTGGCTGATCTGTTGAGAAATGAATTATGTACTCGGTGTACCTTGCAGGAATAAGTTTATGAGTTGGATAGCGAGCGTACGGAGAATTCGTGAAAGTGGAGGGTAAAGAGAACGTGAAGGGTGGGACAGACAATCTATTCCATCATCACATTACGTTAATCGTGTCTCATTCGACTTAAGTCCGTCTTGTCCTATGGTCTGGGGTGCGTGCACATCTTTACAAAGGAGGAATGGATGGAGAGACGACGAGTGTCTCATTGTCTTTACTCTCAAATTCAATCTAACTCAATTGAATTTTCAGAGGAATTGAATCACATCATTCAGGATCTTCTTCTTGTGTAAATTAAATTAGTCGGGCTGACTCCCTTTGCTCAGTTGTGGCTGTCCTGTCGCCTCCTCTGATCTGTACTTATTTCTATTTCGGCTGAGCTACAGATACCTATTCTGACAGGCACTCTGCTTGAGTCATACCACCATTAGTTAAGTCAAGTCGTCCTCATTGTCTCGTCGGCTTAAGGTATCGCTCCACCGCCCACTATTTCAATGTATTGCACACTGTGCCCACTGCACAGACACTACTTTAACAATATATGACTATGAAGATTTGTAGACAGGCAGTTGTTGGAAAAAGAAAGCTTGTGTGCTTAATGATTAATGTAATAAGTCAATAGAAATCATTCACGTTTGCCCAACCAATCAAACAATACTTTTCCTTCCTTGAATTCTGTTCTCTTGTCGGTTCTTTTATTGTCATTTGTTGTTACTCAATGGTATTTGCTAAACAAAAAGATTCCTCGCAAGTGGTAAATATTGATAACGGGATATTTTACCACTCCAGAATTTTTGCCAAAATACCAACACGGCATACTCTGTAATAATGATACTGTTAGAATAGTTAATAGGAGAACATTATTTTTTTTAAATTAAAGCAACACACCAAATAGAACTTTTTCTAAGCAGGAGAGTAACATTTTACGTAAATAGGTAGGTGCAAACAATGATATTATAGATATAGATACGAAATCTCGTTTGGGTGCAAAAGTTTGTCTTTTAAATTCGACAATAATATGGTGGTTAAAATTTTGACTTTCTTGTCTCATTGAACTTTTGTAGTAATACCTACATGGTTTAGCTTTCGGTCGAAATTAAGTTTCTACTTCATTAAGTTCATTAGCGTACGTTGTGTATTAGCTTAAAGAATAACTTCTACTCACGTGTGTGTGTGTGCCTTGTGTAATGAAAATCATGCCATGTCATCCACCACAAATGTAATGCAAGTTAACTCGTTAGCTAAACTGTTTGCACCGCAGTGCAGTAGAGATATAATCTCTAGCATACGTATTCGTAAAGACAGCCAACACAACACGATGCAGACAATTTAAGAACATGCACACATGCACCACTCACTCAAACTGGAACACTTCTGCTGTAGTCATACATCACAATATTCACTCGCGCCTGTAAAAACATGCGAGTGCTAAATCTTGTAAACATACCACCAGGAGTACTAAAATAACGCACAGACAGAGTCGATATCGACGTTTTTTAAATTTTCATATTACTAATCTCGAAAAATCTCGAAACTACACTAGGAATTTACTTAAATACTTTCCACAAAATAGAGTTATGTATTTAAATATATATATTTACTCCAAATTTGAAACAAATGGAAGCGAAATTAACGATTTAATAATAAAATTCCGTAAATTTATCTGTGTCGCAGTTGTTTTCACACTTGTCTACCCACTACGTAAGCTACAAACCAAAACAAAAGTCAGTGTCTTAACAATCAGGAGAATAGCCGAGGCCAATATATATATATTATATAGTAGCCCATTCTAAACGCTCGTGGCAAAAGTCTTTCTACATTTCCTCATAATAATGTGACAGAACACACAAACGTAACTCTAGCAGAGCTCTAATCCAGTGCATACTCGAACCTCTAGCTCACTGCTTGAGTAATTCAAGACATATGACATGTTTAGGCAACATGTTCAATTCTTAATGCACACGTGTTGTGTAAGCAAATGTCTGTAGTAAAGAATGCTGGGTAAGTAAAGTTTTCCGGTTTCCCTCTCTAAATTAAAAATAAAACATGAGGCGAGATCCTGTAGTAGTTCACCAAACCACATTCTCAACATGCTAAACTCCACAAAGATATGACAGTCATTGAGAATCCCAATACACAAGTAAAGAAGTCGACTGGAGGAACCTGTGAAAAATTAATTGAAATATATGAAAGTGTGCCCGCATCCTCTCCCCAAACAAAAAGATTAAAACCGGCCGGCGAGAGTCTCCACTTTTTTACGTTTCACTTTGTTTACATACGTAATGGGTGATTGTAAGTAAGCTCTCCCGTATTTTATTTCGTCGTTCCTCCATACATATACCAGGGAAACGACGGAGATCGTTAAGCAGGGTAGCAACGTAGTTTTTACCCTCCCATAGCAGCGTCCCGTGAAACGTCACGTTCCATTCATAATTAATGTAAGTATTTAAGTGTCTTTAGGAGACCACAAGTGTTACCCGTTTGACTACACAGTTCATTCATCTCATCTCTATTCGTCCCCACTCTGCATTATTAAGGTATTCCACAAAGTGGCTGCATTTTACACTAAATATAGACATATGCCCTAAACCTTTACAACAGTCTCCTTTTTATCGGCCCAAATAACCTGGCTGCCTACCTTAACGCAGATGAAAGGGAATATGATTCAAGTTCACCGTTAGGTGTATGTATTCTGTTGTGTACTCGTGTCCTTCTCTGTGTCCCGAGAGCTAACTCTACGACTATAAACCAAAATCCGTCCAATGCTCATACATATTTAACGACACGTTCATTACCACACCACACAAAGAGGAATAGGGCAGCACGGGAGCTGGTGACTAAAGGAAAGCAGGGAAAAGCAAGTAAAAGCACCCCATGAATCTTTACATACAGATAAAAGCAATTCAGCTTTTGCCTCTGTGCACACTCCTACTGCTGCTGCTGCTACATCGACAATGCTGTGCCCACTGTTCCACAGTACAATACACGTCTCCACTATTTGCACTTTGAAATTTGACTAGAATAATCCAAACTTCACTATCTCTTCGTGTCTTCATATTTTTAGTGTAGAAAGTAGAAGGTACATTTGGTACATGTAATGTGCACGATTCACTGTGCATTCATTATCGGGCACACGTGCATTCTGCTTCTCTCACCGTGGTCTGCCTTCAATAGACACACATTACGCTGGAGAGATAGCATTTCGGAGACTATATAAAATTCTAACATTTACCACTATCGCCTCTACTCTTCACCTGACGTCCTCTGCTCCGGATGGTTGTTGGTGGTCTTGTGTCTAATCCATTCCATTTCATTTCCGTTGATGTCAATACTACATTAAAGCACGTGCTCCTCTACATGCAAACAGAAATGCATGTGCACGGACTGTATGCTTATCGCCCATCTACACATACAATGCTACTCTGTCAATTGTAATGACCGCTTTTCCATACGTTGACAAGACAGGCCGAGACAGATGCATGTTGTGTGCTTGGCATAGTTGTCCAAGAACGTGTGAGACTATTTGAAACCCATGTCGTCAAGTAACAACAGTTTCACACAATAGTTCCAACAGAAACCATAAATGTGAACTGCAAGTTGTAAAATAGTTTGAGAGGACGACATCGATTAAATTTACATAGAAACGCATATTGTGTACCTGGGTGTGCATTAACACAGGTACTATTGAAGAAACCAAAAGTGTTTGTGCTTGCCTTTTCACACGAACTTAGCTTCTACGATTAGTACGTGTGTGCCTTACCGAAATTCTCCTTTTCCTTTACATGCACACACGGCTCATTATGCACAATTTCCTTCCGCCACTCACTCGTCTTTACAGGTTTGTTTACCTTTTTGTTGACTGAGTGAGTTGCCGTCTTGTCGTCGATGCCGTCTCAATAATATATGTATGTACTTCACTTAGGACCATAGAGCCAGCAGTATCATTCTACATTTACTGAATAATCGATGGATGCAAATCCAGAGAGGAATTCAGCTCAGCTTCTGCACTTTCTTTCATTGTGTCTTTCCAATAGCACAATTTCAACAATATTGTAGTAGTGATTGTGATTTGATCTTAGGTTTACTGCCACGACTTCCATTATGTTATTTACTTAAGGTCTGTACGACTACTACAAAGATGCAATCGCAATAATCATAAAGGGAAAAATGCACTTAGAGTAAACTGGAGCAGGCCAAGTGAAGGCAGCCCTAGCCTAGCCACACGAATAAACAAAATGGGTAACAAATGGCTTGATGAGCTATAATCCAATCTAATCCAATCCCATTCAATCCATTTACTTTACTTGGCTCAACGTTAGCAGACAGCCGTGGGTTGTTGTACCGTTAGTACTGCTGTGTGCACAGCCTCCACTACAGAAGCGAATTTCCGAACATTTATATTGCTCAAAGTTGCAGGGGGACAGAAGGTGTATCGCTACATTAAGTGGATGCTTATAGTAGATTCAAAATCGATTCAACTATATAGCATTGTAGAGCATATACATAAATTGGCCTTTACTAATGTTCCTTTTAAGCTTATCGCTTGTGCAAATCTAGGGCGGAAACTTGTCTTGAGTTCATATGAAACCAAGCAGCAAACCGAGCAAATTCACAAATCTGACTCGATCTGTAAATTGCAGAGAGCAGAGAAGAGAGAGTACATAATGTATACAGGAATGGCATTTTATAGTACATACGCCACTAGTCACAGTATCAAAGCAACCCACAGTATCTACAATCTACGATGTATTTTGCATGTAATAAATATTAGCCAGGACACAGTCAAGTTGCTGTTCTCTGCTTTGCTGTTGTGGTATTCGGTGGATTGTGGGTTACAAGGACTTTACGTTCTCTCTCTCTCTCTCTGTGTGTCTCGCACGCTCTTTCCTTTGTAACATGTATAATTAAATGCATTAGGATTATTAGCAGCCTCAGAAATTGGCGAGAAACATTTCATACATTAACTATATTACAACTATACCTACCTACTAATCGCTACCTACATCTAGTCACCTACTATTATCACACACACATCTTGATGCTGGGTGTCTATATTATATGAGGTCGCAGGATGTATAGATAGTGGATCTCGTGTGAATGTACCTCGAGTTAAAATTTAGTAGTTTAGGAAAATAGCGGTTTCGTACTCGACTACTAACTGGATTGTGTGTGTACAGGCTGTGTATGTAGCCGTATACAAGTTATCCGTAATCTAGTTTTCTAAATCTAAATACATTAGGCTGATGGAGTACAGTATTAATACATACTTTCTACTGTACATTTAGTCATGTCATATGACAGTAGTACCTATCTATACTACAGTCTGTAAATCCAACTGAATCGATTGTAAAAGCGTTGTGAACGTTCATGCAGAAAACAGAAGGGTCTATCTAACAGAAGCTGGCCATGTGGAAGAAGATGACGAGGGTGATGATGTTCAGTTTCAGTTCTGATGATGATGAGGTCGTTTCCCTCGTGGAACGCAATGGAATTGCTACATGTTATTATTATGTCCAACTTCAGTCCAGTTTGCATACATTAAGATCATCGTGTGCCACCCCCATTATCATATAGATGTGAAATAAGTAAATTAGGCTGCCACATACACGTAACTAGTATTGGGTAGAATTTTCAACTTTTTACTATACCCAGAATCGAGTGCCGTACATAGGATGAGATGAAGATGACCTTACTGCAATGCTGTATACAAACGACGTATAAATCAACGCACCAACGGAGCGTCGTAGCAATAAACTTTTGGTAGTGGAGCGAATGCTCTTCTGGTCTGGTCGGTTTTTAAATGCTTTCGGTCATTATCTGTAGAGTAGTGGGATGTTCATGACATGTCATGCTATGACATTCATGACATTAACCATCAAACGACAGACCGTGCACAGATAAATACTTTCTATTGATAGGTCGGTTGCTTTTAGTACGTACATTTCTATTTCTCTGTAGGTACGTGACATTTGTTGTTGGCTGTTGTATGTATCGTATCTGCTCGATCAGTGCCCCGTATTTTGCTCTTTAGTCGACAGTTCAAGTAATGTCGAATGTCGAATACACTGCGAATTTAGTGCAGCCAACTGTAAAAATGTCAACTTTAATTTACTCTGTAATAACCACGTATGTGGCAGCCTATTAACATTACATACGTGTCAGAAATCTACTACATTTATTTACACATTCGCTTTACGAACCTAAAAGCAACTCTGTGTTGTTTATCTCTTTACTCGTTACGTTTGCCATTAAGCTGACAGTGTAATACGCCCGCACAGTTATCATAAACGTCAAGTTTAAGATAAAGAGGCTTACAATGTCTTGCTTGCACATAGCACAGATGTATTGATGGATTACCAGAGACTACATAGTGGTTAACGATGTTACCTTGAATTCTTGTATAAACTACTATACCATGTACCATGTATGTATCATAACGTTGCAGGATTTAGTTAATATTCGCACTTTAGCCAGTGAGCAATTAAGTGGCACAATGTAAACGCTCTTCTGCATATGGGGAAAGAAGTGGCTAGGTAGTGTAGCTATACACACGAGAAGTGAAATGATGCAAAGGAAAGGACGTTCTCTGACTTGCAAAGTGGAGGATTGGATTGAATTAATCAAAGGAAT
>JABASC010001835.1:0-20710 GCA_019776185.1 Plutomurus gul | reverse complement strand
GGGGGGGGGGGGTTAAAATCGTGAAAAGCGAGTAAAAATGTAACGGTCAAAAGGTGAAAGCCGTTTTCGACCAAAATAACGACCCAAGGGCCTAGTAACTTTGTAGTAGTATTTTTTTTTTAATTTTCTGGGGGGCGATGTTATCCTCTATACTGTGGTTACGCCACTGACTGCACCTGATTGCACTTGAAGTTAATGGAAATGATGTTTCATCAACTAAATCGCGCCGCTTCACTATTTAGTTCGTGTGATACGACAATGACGATTTCCTTAAAACTTTTAATTGAATTTATCGATTTTATCGATAAATGGATAGACGTGCACACATAGTGAACTGTATACAAGAAACTCTCTGTTTTATGAGTCTCTCATGATCTTTCATGGCTACTCGAATTTTTAATCTCCTCTCTTGATGCGTACACAAAAATTACCATTTACAGCCATTTCTATTCTGCAAACGATTCTTTATTATCCTTTGGTTGTCTGTCAGAGGCTCATTTGCATAACAAGATATTTCAACAGAGTCTCCTATCAAACACTCGCATCTCTTTTATTATAACACAACAACCACCACAATTGCAAATTGCATGTAAGGTCTCTCTACGCTCCAACTTGACTTATGATTATTATTGACGATTTCCATTGGCAATTCACAATCAACAGCAACAGCGTTTACATTTACAACGTAACAAATCATTTCACAATATTTGCTAATCTCTAAATATTCCGCTGATTTGATGGAAAGATAATTGCAATGCACTTATCCTTTTTATTCATCTCCTATCATAACTTTTATCTCTCTGGCTGATCTCGATTAACAAGTCATTTATCTACTTCATTGCTTGTCTCACATTTTTTCATTCCACCAACATTCCCTGTACATAAATAATAAATGAGAAAATCGCTGTTGGAGGGATACTCATTTATATAGGAAACGATAGCAATAAGGAATTGATATTTAGAAGGTTCTCTGCATTTCATCTCACTCTCAAAGTGAACTAATTGTTCCGATATGCAAAGTCAAGGTGATGTCTGACCTGTTGTTCTAACTGAATCTTAAATTAAATTAATTTATATTTATGCCAACAAGAAATATATTACCTTTCTATTTACTACTGTTCTTGTGTAACAGAATCGAAACCAATTTGTAAATAAAGACAGGTGTGCATTATATACAGCGCTCTACTAATCAGATAATTCACACACTGTGCATAAGTAGCTGATGAAAGGTTTTATTTATTTGTTGATCTTGGCTGCCAAACCGTTCACCAATAAATTAAACAATATGAATTTTTTTTTTTCAGTTGGATGCAAAGAAGAGCCCATTAGCTCTGCTGGCTCAAACTTGTAGTCAAATCGGGGCGGATCCTCCATCAACGAAATCCCTGTTGCCGTCGCTTTCAAACTCTTCCTCCTCGTCCTCCTCATCCACCTCCAGTTCTCTGGCTACAAACAGCAGCAGCAGCACCCACCACCACAACCACCACCATTCGTCCTCAGCCTCTTCCACAGACTCTGCCAGTGGCAACGGAAACACGCCAACAACGCCCAATTCCAATTCAACAGAGAGATCCTCTAAAAAGAGTCACAGTCGCAACAAGCAAAGTAATTCTTCATCTCCAAATTCCCTCAAGTCCTCCTCCGCTCCCTCCCCCAATGGCAACAGCAGCAGCAGCAATTTAAATAATAACAATACAATTGGAAGGACAACTCCTTTGAAAGATTCCACTCACATCACAGTGGACGAGGGGGCAAAATTGACTCAAAGGTCACGAACACCAGGCTCAAAAGGAAGTACCCCAATTCCTGGAACAGTGTCCCCAATTTCCTCAGTCCCCGCCCCAGGAAATAAATCTCCTGTAGCTCAAACTGTGTCCTTGTCATCATCCTCCTCAAATTCCTCCTCGTCCTCCTCATCCTCCTCATCAGCTTGTCCGACTGAGACGACGTTATCGATGTCTCGGACTTTTGACAATTCCTCAGCCATGTCAACGGCCACCTCCTCCCTGTCCACCTCATCAGGAAGCCTCGTCTCCTCATCTAAACTGAACTTGACGGGTCCAGATCTGAGTCCGTTGGGTTCATTGAAACACTCTGCGTCCGTGACTTCGTCTCTAGTGCCGTTCCCAGGTCTCTACCCGGGTCTCCCCCCTCCAAGTCTGTCCAGCTCGGCTGGCCAGGGAATTCCCCCTTACCTTCACAGTTACGCGAGACTAAAGGCTGCCGCTGCGGCCGGGGGAGGAGCGCAAGATCATTTAGCAGCGCTCACATCGCCTCTAGGATCCCTAGGAGGAGGACCAGGCGGGGGATGTCGTGACCCATTCTGTACAGGCTGTCAGTTGGGCAATGGCCACTTGAACGGCTCTTCAGGCAACGGGAAATGTTCACAAGGCTGCAGCCAATGCGATCATCACAAAAGTCCACTGGGAGCCTTGGGAGCGGGAGCCTTCAACGGTTTCCCATTTTTCCCTGGCTTCCCCACCCTACCACCTTCTTTGGCGGGACTCTCTGCAGCCTACGGATCCCCATCGCCCCACACCTCCTCCGCAGCACTTCAATCTTCTCAATCACTCGCCGTCACTCCCCTACGTATGCAATTGGGTGGGGGGACCGGACAATTACTGTGGAAAAAGATTCGCAAGTAGTGATGAATTATTTCAACATTTGAGGACTCACACCAGTTTGGCTTCAGCGGCAGTCTCCTCCGCATCTGAATGTGCCACTCTGATGGAAAGGTACTCTCAGGCAGCATCCCACCCGCTGCTCTCCTCAGCCGCCGCGGCCGCCGCCCACATTTCCCGCACTTACCCCTACCCCACCACTCAGTCCATTGAGTTCTGCCCGATTTCACCCGTACTCAAAGCCCGGCAGTGCCGCCGCCGCTGCCATGGGTCTCACAAGCTTGGGATTGGTAGGACCTAGTCCAAATACTCCTTCCGCCGCATCTCTAGCAGCATCTTTTCCTCCTCCAGGATTCTCCGCTTTAGCTCATCCCCTCAGTCCCTACTACCCTTACACGTTCTATGGTCAGAGACTGGGCACCTCCGGCTCACTGCATCCTTAAGGTCACATTTAAAGATAAATATATTATATCAATCTCCTATACTAACACACACGCATATATAAATTAGATGAGGACATCAACTTTTTTAAAAATTGTCGCACTTATTATTATTCTAATCAATTATCTGATCTTTTTAGACATTTAATTTAATGCTCCGTGTGATCATGTGGACAAATTATGTGCACGCACGAATACACGCGAGCCAATCTTCTAGTTAGAAAAATGAACATTTCAATTTGTAGGAGTAGATTTTTAAAACGTACAATTTAGATGGCAAAGCAAAAGGGCATTTAGTTCAAGGAATAAAAAAAATTATTGCTGCTGCTTCTGTGCCGATGCCAGAATTTCTTATTAGCGTGTTAGCTAGCTTATAAGTAGTAGCCAATAGCCATCTAGCACAACACAACAGATTTCCCACACACTCACACACACTCACTGAACACATAACTGGTATTTTTCTCAATTGACCCTTTTCTACTCTGTACATTCTAAAGGCACATATTTTCACTCTCGTCTACTTCTTCATAAATTATAATAAAAAGCGGTTGAATATTATTAAAGAGAACAAATGTATACTAATAAGTACCTTATTACAGTATTTATAATTTGTAAATGTTCAAATTCTAATTAATAATGTATTTATACTACTACTTACGATTCCGGTTAATTTGCATAAATACCTTAAAATATTAGAATGCGACTCGACATGTAATTTATTATGAAAGCGGACAAGTCAACGAGTAGATAGGAACATTTTTCTTTGTGTAATTTTCCTCATTGTAATTAACAGTGTAATAAGTGGAGACATTAATTTATATCTTCTCTGCTTCTTGTTCTCCTTCGTCATTCTGAACCATAGAGCACTTATAACCTATACACACATAGCACACATAGCAAATAAGAAGGTAAAAAATGCAGATAATTTGCTTACGGATAAATAAATAAGCGCAGAAAGGAACTTGTAGTGATTGTGGGTTAAATTTGCATAGATTGGTGGATAAGTGGCTATGAAAGAATATATGTTCGTGCTTTAAGTGTGTACACACATAATGATATGTATCCTTTTTGTTTCATTCATTTAATTATTGACTCAACTTGTTGGCTGACCTCGACCGAATCATATTACTTTGTATATAAGAAATTGCCTTGTTTTTCCTATCATTTTCACTTAGCCACTTCTTATTACGAAAGGGTAACACACATAACTAATAATTAGATTAGTTGTCTAGAGGAATGTCTAATTATACGGTTAGCCAATTAATCACCTTTAGTACAGGTACACTTTATCAAACCAAAGACAAATAATATTAATTATATCTATTAACTATAATGCAAGTAAATGTCCATCTAGTAGTGATAGCTTGTCTATCTGTAGAAATGGATAAGAAATAAAAAAGTAAATGCGTAATAAACACATGGGGGGTAATGAGAGATAGAATCGATTCAAAATTGGAATTTTTTTTGTGTGTGTATCTCTTAACATAGAATCCTTCCTATTAATAAACTATTTAAATGTGGCTAATTTGATAGCAGTGATTGACTATTATTATTCTACACTTTTAGCTTATACATTGTGTTCATTTCATTGTCGTCGTCACGATAATTGTGTATGTATAGTCTGCCGTCTGTCAGAATGACAATGACTACGAGCACAGCGCACCACCACCACCGACCCAGCTAATTATTGTATTTATCTGACGAGCGAATATCTATGAGTAGCCATTTACGTTCAATGTTCAACTACATTATTATACTTGTCGTGTCAATAAAAACCAGTAAAATTATGATAAGATACTAGTAATATATTTATGTAGCTAACTTATTACTACTGTCAATGACTGTGCAGTAACAAGAACGAACAACTCTACACATGTAATTTAAAATACTTATATATATAAAAATCCCATGCATACAGAATTACTATATTATTATTGCGAATATATAGAGGAGCGTATGATAATTAAATATGTGTAAATGTGAATGACGTGTGAACAATTATTTTATTGTTATTGTCTACATTGCCAATCCGGTTGTTATAAGTGATAACTTGTGAAATGTCTATCAAGTGGTCGTTATATTCTTCCTGAGTGCGCCGTGTCCCTGTCTTGTCTGTTTGTCCACACCAGGAAAATGAAAACGTGCAAAACACCTATACCTACTATATATATATATATAAAAGTGCACGTGTATATATATATATATACCTACTTAAAACCTTCAATATACATAATCACCATGATTGCATTTTAAATTTATACGACTGTAATTTAAGAGTTATTTGTTATTATGTGCCTACATTGTATTGTACTGTCTTCATCTATCATTCTATATATTGAGCTCTATTCTTCCTTATTATGTAATTGTGTATGCACAGCAAATGTCCCTCACAATAGTCATTAGAGATGAATTAGAGACAAATGAAGCCAAGAAGAGAAGCAGCATGAAAAGTATATTTCTCAGTGTGGTCAGAAAATCTTCTCTCATAATAATTATTCGTTATAATTTATAATTACGCATTAAAATTGTAAATAACGTTCGTCATACGTGTATATACATGTTAAAGAATAGGAGCAGCAAAGATGGGGATTATAGCAGCAGAGAGAAGAAATGAAGGATGATGACGCGTAGAATACGATTTACAAATTGTGTCTCCATATTTATGGCAAATAAAAATCCTACAACCAATGAGAAAGAGATTGAACGTGTCAGAGCAGCAGAAAAAAAATCTTTCATCGTTACTTCCCAATAATACGATTCCTCGTATTCCCCATCGCATTTTCTTTCATTGTCATGTCATTTGCATAGAGTTGATATAATGGAAACTGTCATGTTAGTTTCCAACTTGTCCAAGGTTTTTTCGCATTTCCTCTTTCACTACGTAATTTGATTTATTTTTCATTTCGCACTGTGTCAACGTCAAGTCGTGTCATGTCATGTCAACTGTTTTTTCTTCTCTCTCTTTGTTTTGTTTTATTTTGCACAGAAAAATAAAACTACAACGAGTCAGCAGTACAAAGCTTTCCATTCTTTCATTTCGCCAGCAAAGTCACACAGAGAGAGCCCAGTCAATGAGATTAGATGTGATCTCTGGAAGAAAGCTACTTACATTAGTCAGTCAGGTCCGTCGTCCAATCTTTTCCCAGAAGAACCAATCTGTAAAAATTCATACAGCGTACGAATTCATGGCTTTGATGTCAATCACCTTCAAGTCATTTCAAGTGAAGCAACTGAAGTCAGCTTAACTTTGAATGCGTGCAGTCAAACATCACGCCCTCTTCTCATTTTCTCTCCGCGTACACAAAATACACACAGAAAGGAAAGAAAGCAAGGAAACAGAATTAAATGAAATAATCCTCTTGGCAAAGAATGCAGAGTCCATTCATTTCATTAGGATATCTTGTATACAGACTCTGTGTGTCATGTTCTACTTTCATGTAGAATTTTACTATGTCACGTTTTTAGCTATTAGGTATCTAATTTCACTAACGTATTTATTTTAAATAGACGGGATGCAACTTCACTATCGGAATTTTCCCCATTTTGTTGAAATTAATTAATAATCAATCAATTTTGAAGAAACCTACGATCAGTGTTTCGAGTTTGATTATCACAATTAATGGGATTAATTACTGTAATCAAAAGTTTTTAAACGTTTGCTCACAGATGACACTCGTTGTGAATAATGTGATCTATATGTTATAAGGGATTGGGACTACCATAATTAATCCCATCACATTTAACCACAAATCACAGCATGGGATTTTAGCTAAAAAAATGTGATTTACGAAACCCTGCCTACGATTTAATTCCGAAGCAAATTTAAAACACAAAGAAAAGCATTCAATGAAGCAGAGATTCTCATCTGTGGATGGAAAGGGGAGGAGCATAAAAGTGATCTGATTTAAACATCAGCTGAAGAAGACTAGAAGTAGAATTTTTCATTGTTTTCCTTGTGACTTGGTGGTGAGACTGTGAAATGAATTAAAAATAATGAATCTGTCTACGTTCACACAGCATTGTCTGACGATAATGAATGGCGGAGTTTGAAGAAATAAGTAGTGGAGTGATCTGAAAATGAAATCAAGAGTGACTGAGTGAGTGGCAGTGGCATGAAAAAGTGTTTTCTCTTTAAAATGAAATAAATTCGACCTTATGATCTGCATAATATATAAATATACACATAATACATATAAGACTTAATCCCAGTAGGTGCTGCTGCTTCTGCTCCAATATAATGTGTCTCGTTGACCTGACTTGACGGCAACGTTAACAAACTATTATTTCTTTCCTTGTCTGTTCTTCGTATTTTCTCTATACTGTATTTATAGGTGGGAGGAAGCAGGTAGAGACAATCCTATATATATTATAATATACGTCCATAAATGTATAAAGAAAGGAAAAGAGATGGTTTTGCCGCGGGAGGATGGTGTCTTCTTGTCTTGTCGTGTCTGTCGTCCTCTGACGTTCCTTGTCTTCTCGGTTGCTTGTGTCACGTCGAGACAACGGACTAAACTATAGCACCAGCCCTTATATACTAAATTGGGATATATATTATATTATAGTACGTATATACGAGTGGAAAAGGAAGCAGCACACAGAGTATGGTTGGCAGTGGAGAAAAAATCCAATTTAAAAATTTGCAGGCTTCGTGACAGGTGTCATCCTGGGGGAAAGGCAAAGAAAGAGACGCCTCGAATAAAGATTTGTCAGAGATAATTAGAGCTGTAATGAAGCCTTCACTCGCACATTTATGAAAATTCTTTCGACATAGGCCTTCACACACACACATGCATATACACATATGTATATATGCTACATATATATATATACTGTATATATAGTGATATATGCACCACCTCCATTTTACTTGTTCCCTGTGTCTGTAAGTACTTCTACTTATTAATACTCTGGCTAAGTCTTTCCTTTCCACGACTTGAATCTACTCTCATTGTCAGTCTCACTCAACTTCCATTCTACTTGGCTGACTCTCACTCTGTGCTCTGCTCTGCTCTACATTTAGTTATAATGGAACGTTGTTGTTTAAAGGTACAGCCTTCTCCGTACCAAGAAACAACAAAGGAAAAGCCTATGTGACATGACGTTACGATGACAGTTCAGAATAGTTTTCCACAAATGGGCGAATACTTTTTTTTAAATCTTCTGTAGCTAGTAGTCAGCAAAATCCTCTCTTATTAATGCAATGTCTGTCCGTTGAAAAGATTCTTTAAACTTTTATATTTTATCGCGTACGAATTCCTATTTTACTGTAGTAACTGCATAATCTTAATTTTTCCGTAATAAATAGCATAGGTACTTTTTATTTAAAATACACACATCTTATTATTGGGACAATGTATCGAGGTTGTACCTATTCATTAATGACAATGAACCAGGGTTTCCGGTGTGATTATCACAGTGGGATTAATAACTGTGTTCAAATGTTCTTAAACGTTTGGTCACACGAAATTATGAAATTGCTGAAATTTATCTAAAGGTGACTGTTTATTCTATTTTTTTAAATTTATTCTTTGCGTTACTTCTTCATCCCACTCGTATATCTAATTTCACTAACACATCAATTATAATTCATATGATATTTTAAATAGACGGGATGCAACTTAAATCACAGTAAGTATACCTACCACTCAATTTTACAGAAGCCTACTATCAGGGTTTCAGCTGTGATTATCACAGTGGGATTAATTACCGTGATCAAATGTTTTACAACATTTGATCACTTTGATGTGATTCATGCGATCTACATGTTATAAAGAATAGGGACTACCAATTAATCACAAATCACAGTATTTAATCCCACTGTGATGGGATTTTAGCTGAAAAATTGTGCTTTTACGAAACCTTGCAATCTTCTAAACGGGAAAAGCAGGTGAATTATGAACTGAATTTAAAGGAACACACATAGAATCATATTACCGTGTATAAAAAGTTGAGCGGATGGGCAAGAACAGATAAGAATCTGATATCTGTCAACAAGAAGGAGATGAATGGTCGTGTTGAGACTGAATTTAGCTATAAAAAATCATCAGTTTGCCCATTAGAGATTATAATAAAGGCATAGACACAAGCATATGGCATATAATGTACGTACTACTTATTTATACGTGGTAGTAGTAGAAATACAAGTCCGGCAGAAGTAAACAATTTCTATCATTACACTAATCAATGTGCACAGGTCATTAAAATCAGTTACCTGTGTTGTTGTCTACATGTTTATCTGGTCATTCATGCCCACAAAAAGGATTCAGTTCAGCTGACTTGTCTATTGCTGTCATCAAATCGTCGAACATAAAAAAAACTTAAAAAGAGATAAGATTTCACCTTTTTCTAGATTTTTACCTATAGGCTGGTCATCTTTAATTGGAAGTGACATTGAAGAAACGTATACAAGTTTTAAATTATCATCCTTTTTGCCAGAGGAGCAAAATAATAAATGTCCGCCCGGTGTCCACACCATCAACTCCTTATGCCTTGTCAACATGCACAGAAATTGCAATCTTGAATCTATACATGCAAAAGAAAGGAAACAGACCGAAAGGTAAAATAAAAGAGAATAATGACATAAAAAGTCACCAAGGTAGATTTACAGTCAATCAAGTCAATCTTCGTCTTGCGACCAGAACAAAGGAGAATTTCATTTTATTCTATTTGACTTGACAGCAAAGTCTCTGTGGTGTGCACACAGTGCAATTCTGTGACAAGCATAAAAATGTCGTCATGTCAGAATTAAAAAATTCAAAGACGAGATTTAATGAGTACATTGTTAACAGTTCTTTTGAATGGTCAATCCTTTGATCTGGTGCACACAGTGATTCGTCATTGTCACTGTTGTGCGAACTCATTCAACCATGTCAACATCAATTCATGTATTCAAGAACAAAGCACACCATCCACTACTGACCTGCTTGCCTTCATTATGGCCCAGCCTCATTAATTATTCAACTCTACTCTTTATTGTTATAAGTAGTAGGAAATTTCACTGTGAGTGCATGATGTGACATGATGATTATTATTGGACGAGGTTGTTAACAAATGATTGATGTGATCACGTCAAATGAACGTCAAGTGACAACTGATGTTCAATGTTCAACTAGATGTCAACTTAAGTGTCATCCAATGTAAACCGATATGCAAGTGGATGGGTACACCGGACCTGTCTTGTCACTAGTGAGCCAGTCACCTTGTGGTCATTTTTATATATACATTAGTTCCTATATACAGAAAACAATTGCTGTGTGATTTAGTGACCGGTGACATGACACTTGACATTCTCTTTGTACTTCTTCGTCCCATATCATGGCTGCCTGCTAATTTAATAAGACAAGATGGAAAAGATGATAGGAATTTTATATTTTATAACCCAGAGCCCAAACACATGCTTTTAAATGTAATAAATTATCTCCCGGCTCTTCGTCTTCAATTTATAAGGACAACGAGGAACCTGTGTTAAATTTTATCTGATTTGCACTTGATAGGTCATGGCAATTAATGGAAACTAATGAGAATCTCTCTCTCACCATCACAGCATCCATGACGGCACATTAATTTGTTTGTGGGCTTAATTATTCCTTTCGCCTGTACATTTATTCTACTCTGTCCACTCTCCTTTGGATTCCATTGCTTTCAGGTTGTGTACATTGCATTACATATAATTAACGAGCAGAGAAATAGTTTGTTTACTAGTGGAATTGTTGGCCCTATCGAATTTCACAGTCAACCCACTCAAGACATGAAAGATATTTTAGGACATAACACGTTGGAGTTTAAGTGGTGACAGTCTCGCATTTGGAGACCATCTCCATTGTAATCTGATAGCTGTGCTCACACTCTTCCCTTTTAAATGGACTCTGACTAATTTATCGCTTCAGATACAAATGCTCATAAATAGCTTGTTAATTACATTTAAATGAACGAAAAATGCTTTGAAGGAAATTGAAGGAAATGCATGAAATTCAATGCCACAAAAATGCACAAGTCAAAATATCGATAGCCAGATGAATCTCTTTACAATATTTACAATAAGTGCTTTACCATTTCACCCAAATTCTAAATACTAAGGCATTCCTTATTAATTGTGAAACAAGTTAGGTAATTTTAGCAAAAATATAAATCTATTCTATCATTATGTATATTTTAGTTCTCCAAAAATTTCTTTGTACGACGTGCAGCTAGAAATTCTATAAAGCAAAAATGAGCATAATAAATTAAAATTAGGTTTTATCTCAGATATCCAATTGATTGGGAGGTTGAAACTACTATAAGTACCCAGGGTACTTTTTCACAGTAAGTGTAACTTGATTTATTAAACTGTGCGAAGTCTTCAAAAGTGAATTTCTAAAAGAGACTACTTATTTGCACTAACAACATGATCTTTTCCACTTCGCGGCAATCTGTACAATACACGAAGAACGTAGAACCTTTTAATCTTGTTGTCATCTATGTATTTAAATCGTATTTAAATCTCATAGATTTTTATTAAATATGCGTACGTGTACTTTATAGGGACCTTAAAACCTTTATACTAGTTTATAGTACATGACAGGCTTATAATGATTAGTTATATAGTATGAACTTACTAGATTGTGTGTTCATTGATAGAAAACAGGGACTGTTATTGAGTTTTGGAGTCTACTCGTCAAATGAAGAGTGTGCAATGCGTAGAGAATGTTTAAGATTGAGAATAACGATGAAACAAAATATATTGTTGAGTGTACGAGAATTGAAAATATTATCTTTTCTTTGACTTTATGAGATTTGATATGATCTCACATCATTTTCTGCTGATTTACAACGAAGGGAGACCATCTTTGCCGAATCAACGCTCGTAAAGAAGCCTTTATGAGATAGAAACGTCGTGCACACATCTCAAGTCCACCAACAACACTCTCTATCTCCCGTCTGCTTATTACATAGAAAATGCTACAATCGTTTCTACGTTGGAGCTTCGTTCGGAGTTTTTTTATATAGAAACTGTGTCCTGTCCTCCAATCAAATCAAATCATTTGAGTTCATTTAAAACGATTTGACTTGCTCGCCTCTTTGCAAATGAATTGATTTCTGAATTACGACCCACAAATCATTTCACCCTTTAATTGGCTTCCTCTTAACAGTTTTAACCGTAACTCACTTCATTATTTATCCTACTTCTTACAGGTTAACACAGAACTTTACTTGCCTAAATTCAATTTTGAAGAAAATTTCGTAGGATGTGGTTCATGTGTATAAATTTATATTTATGAAGTCAGAACTTGTGTCCAATTTAACACAGATTATTCGTGTAAAGTACATATAATAATGTATACAAACAGGTGGACACTTTCACCCACATTTAAGTATAGTAAAGTGGGAGCCGGACAATGTTGAACAGAGTTGTGCCCATCTCTGGTGGGTTGAATGGTGAAAATGATGAGGAAAGAAAGGAAATATGATGAAGGGGGAGGAGAAGACAGAAAGAGAGAGAAGATCAGATCGTTTAATTCCCAGATACGACTTGGTATCCGTAAAATGGAAGGCGAGAGATGAGATGAGAGTGTAAAAGTAGACAAGACAAGACAAAGTTCAGTTGACGTGATGATGAGAATGATTATAGGAAACCGAATATGGAGGCTGTCGGCTCGTATTTTATTCTCGTAAATGTTTCACACGTCAAAAGAGTTCAAAGAGCGCACTCTGCAGACGCAATTCGAGTCCGTCCGTCCAAAGGAAAATTAAACGAGACGAACTTGACTTGGACTTGACTCTCTCACTTTCTCTCACTGTCTGACATAACATCCTTCAATGAAACCCAATACTTGACTTTGACTAGTTGCCTTGCCTTCGTCTTGTCTTCAAAGCTTTGTCTTCTTGCCCATCTTTTTAATGTAGGCTCAGGGTTTCGTAGTAAATCACACATTTCCAGCAATAATCCCATCACAGTGGGATTAAATGTGATGGGATTAATTGACATTCCCTATCCCTTATATAACAAATAGAACACATTAATCACACTGATCAAATGTTTAAAAATATTTTATCACAGTAATTAATCCTACTGTGATAATCACACCGAAACCCTGTTAAGATTCGATAGACTGAGAGAGCACTGCTGCATTCCATCTGCAACACCTTTGGTCGGACTCCAAGAAAAAATATATAATATTATCTGCTTATTTTATTTAACTTTATATTTATATAGGAAGAACATAGAGGCTTCTTCAAATCTCATAAATTCTCTTCTAGAGTCAAGGTAATACATTCTGTGCTTTCCTTCTTCTCAAAGCGCCACATCACAATACACAAGAGAATAGAATGCTATTGAGATGGAAGAGAATGATAAGATTTATAATTGTGCGTGTCGGTGTACACAGACAGCAGTCGATTTCAACATTCGGTTCGAGTTAAGTAATAACGGATTATATTACACTTTATTCATGACGACATCAGCCATGAGACGAGTAGTGAAACAACCTCCATCTTCAATACCTCTTCCAGATAAAAGAATAATGCTATTTGGGTATTAAAAAGCCTTTCAATTTTAAAAGATAAATTATACATTCACTATACAAATAAGTAGGTCAATAGTTAGCACTATATTTTGAATACAATGTAAAAAATAAATGGAAGTAGGTTAAGAAAACTTGGAAAGTTCAGATCTTATTTTTAATTCATGCACCTGAATAATACTATTGGGTAATTAAAACTTCTTTCAATTTTAAAAGAAAAAATAATAAATTAAACATTTAGAAAAATAAATAGGTCTCAGTAGGAAATTCTTCCAAAAGATAAATGGACAAATTAAACATTTATTCGAGAAATAAATAGGTCATTTGTTCAAAAGTAACTATTTTGTAACTATTTATACATTCTTCTGCTCTTTCAAAGTAATTCTTGTAAAATGCATTAAAATTTATTGAAATTATAATTTTCACGTGGCACAACCATACGAAATTGAACGTCAATGCGTCCTTATAGTAAACTGTGGGAAATTGAAGCGATATTTATCGGTGAAACATTTTAATAAGTGGATTTTCCATAAAAGGAAAGGCCATATCACGTTCACCACATGTTACATATTACAGTCATCACATTTTAATGCGATTTTTTTGCAGAATTGACTCCTAAACTTACATACAAGACCAGTCCACTGTGAATGTGCAAATTTCGCTTTAATAAAGAGAGCGACTTTAACAGAACTCGAGTGAAATATTACATGCATGCAAATTAGACAAAGTATAATTCCCCCTTGTAGACTGAATACTCATATAAAAGCAAACTCATACCCAGAACAGTTAGTGTATATTTCTTTATCTGAATGTAGAATCTATCAAAGATTGAGCGCTCTACTCTTTTACTAGTTAAAGGCTCGTTAGGCCCAACAGACATGAAAAGCCGAAAGATCAGATAAAGATAACATAACCAACAACAACAAACTACAACCACTAGTAAAATACGAGTAGGCAAACTATTAATTTTATATTAGTACTTTTAGTAGTTCGTTGAGAGAAAATATGGAGCAGCACAGTTTGAATTCTCTCTCACATATTACATTACATAGTTATTAAGGCTGATAAGTTCGATATATTATTAGCTGCTATAACTCACAGTGGCGGAATACATAAAGCTCTTTGCTCTACTACCACAGAACATATGTAAGGATGAAGTTATAGATTATGTAGGCACTGTGTGCTAAAAACTGCTCATACGTTCTTTCTGACGGATTAACGTTTTTGGCTTCACACAAAGTGTCTACTGTACAGTCCCACCGTGCAGGATAACAGAACATATAAAACAACCCCTTGCTAATAAAACTTGTGATTTATTCGCAGAGAAAGCTCATTTTCAAAGCAATACGACTCTCGGTCATAACGAAACATTCGGGGGATAAACCTTCACTGTATGTGCTTATATAACACTGTGTGTTACGTGTGTAAGTGTCCAAATGTTATACACTGACATAACTGCACTACATTACATTAGCTAAGAGGTACGTTAAAAGGCGCCCTCGTAGAAACATGTGCCACTCCAAGGGTTTCGGTGTGATTATCACAGTGGGATTAATTACTGTAAGGAAATATCTGACCACAGAGACGCTTGGTGTGATTAATGCGATTATTGTTTAATCCCATCATATTTAATCACAGTATTTAATCCCACTGTGATGTGATTTTAGATGAAAAAGTTTGCTTTACGAAACCCTGTCCACGGCTCCAGCACACAACACAAGACCAACAGAGAATCTCATGCAACCCAGTGCTAACTAGTAAGTACTAGTTGTGTGCTGTGTGTCTGGCTGGTGATATGGAGGATGGTGATAATAATAATTGTGCAAGCATAAAACATAATCTCTTTCACTCGCAACACAACAATAAGCCATTAGATCACATCATTCAAATCTTTCCTTCGTATTCATCAAATTGAAATTGAGGGGGAACAGTGCATGGCTTTTCTGAGCTTGTAGTGCAATTTAAAGGCACGTCGGCTTTAGGAACAATGAAATCAGCGCGTCTCCTATAGGCAACATTATTGTTGGCTGTTGTACGCAGTCAAGTCAAGAGTCAAACTCATAAATAACACGATAAGTACCCATAAGTAGAAAATATTATATAAGTTGTTGCTACGTATGTCTTCTGTTATGTTATATAATGCTGTGGCTCTTGTGTGTTGTAATGTTATGTTCAGTCTCACTACTTGACAAGTACAACAATCACCTCCTCCTCCTTGTTTGCTGGAGCAGACCAGCCACACCATAATATTCTCATACACAGCAATGAGAAAGCAAAGGCGAAAGAGAGAGAGAGAGACGGGAAGACAACAACAACCAAGCCAACTCCTTCATTCTAATTCATAAAGGTGTACTTTGATATGAAATGATTGCTGCCTTCGTGGTAACTCCCCCAGTAGGCTACACTTCAAATGACTGGTGCACACACATAAAATTCAACTCTATATAGTTGTTACTCACATTCCAGAACACATAACAGATTATAACTAGTCTGGGTCGGAACACAAACTATGTTTACCCAGCAAATAATATTCCCAGACTAAAATAAACGACAATGAAGTCGATACGGCTAAAAATTCAACCAAAGCATTCTTTTGTGAAATTTTGAAAAATATTTCACAAATACATTACCGGTTACGTTATTCCGGAATTTAGTTTCACGAACGAATTTATTATTTATGACATCGAATAGAAGCATAGAAATTTTTTAAAGCAAAAATTATCATAAAAAATAAGTTTTTGTCTCAGGGTGATTAAAACGGAAAATATTAATTACATAATAGTAAATAAGTAATAACCCTTTACTATTGTGCTTATTTAAGTCTTCAAATGTGAATTTGCAACATCAAAATGCATTTGTATTCGAAACAACGAAATATTCTCCACGAAACATCAGTGGCAATAAGAGACTTCTTATCTTTTGTGTCTGTGTCTGCCGGAGAGAAGTCTCGGTCACTAACAACATGATCCTTTTCTTCTCCGCGGCTATCTAAGTAGACAATACACGAAGAACGTATAAGTTAGAAGTGAGGGCAATCAAAACCATAATAAAGACTACACGACTACACTCACATTACCGAACATTCATCCGTGAGCTTTAATTCTACAGTAAGTGAAGGGAAGAAGGATCCTCGGCGGCTTAAGTACTCACGTCTCTGTCATAATAACCTTATAGCCTAACATCATATGTATGTTATTAGCGCGAATTGTGTTTATTGCGGCTGGGAGACTGTTGTGCACGGCACGCACAGTCTGCCAGCTATTTTTTAAAAAGATAAACAGATTGTACGGTATTACTCTTAAAAAAAGAGAAAGAAGAAGAAGAAGAAGGAAGGAATGGAATATTATAACAATGCAGCTAATGTTATAGATACGACGAGCTCACATCAACCGCTCTAAACACCCATCATTAACACGGATTTCTCTCTTTCTCTCATATCTTCACGTATTCTTCTTTTTACATTTACATCCAGGGTTTCGGGTATGATTATCACAGTGGGATTAATTACTGTGATCAAATGTTTTTAAAACAGAGACGCTTAATTGGTGTGATTAATGTGATCTATGTTGTAAGGGATAGGAACTACTAATTAATCTAATCACAGCATTTAATCCCACTGTGATGGGATTTTATCTTTTTACAACCCTGGTCACATCACATTATGTATTATCATCTGACTTTCCTGGTTGTGGCAGCTTCACCCTTTTAAAACTGTATTCCCTGTTAGAAGAACAGCTAAACTGTCGAAGCGGCTATAAGATCGCATGGCAGGCGCCAACAACCCCAGCCCACACCATCAATTCTACTCTTATACATCATTATTAGAATGCTTATCATAACTTTGCACAAACATGCATTCACTCTGTAGTAATAATGAATTACCACCATTGCTCTAATTACGGACACGAACAGCAAGGGGAAAAAATTACAAGCGTCTGCACAGACTGAAAGTCACTGAGAGTGGAAGGTGGGTAATAACGCAGCCGAATGACATTTATTACAACAATAATTATCTATCGAGAAAATTAAATGTAGATTAATAAATCCAAGTACTTATCTGTAGAATTTCTACAGAAAACAGTTGGTGTGAGTAACTGCAGATCACGATTATATAATAGCGTAGGAGTCAATTGTAGGTGTTTATACATTCAACATGTAATGCATTATCTGTGTGAATGCATAAGCAAACTACAAGTAGTGTCATGTCAAAGAGCGGCATGAGTGACAGCACATGACAGACAGAAAGAGAGCCGAAAAAACAACTGGGAAAACCCTTGTAAAATATTGACTGGGCAATTAGAGCGTTTATGTTGCGCACAGTGGTGATTGCATAATACAGGACAGTGTGCAGGATTTATTCCTCTATCGAAACCGACAATCGACACAAACCTAGTAAAGTAGGTAGTAGGTAAATAAGTAGTCAGCAGCCGAACCATTAAATATATAAGGGAGAGAGGCGGGCATTAGGTAAAAGGTGGATAGAAGGTTGCCCATTATAGAAATAGTCCCCACGTAGAAATAGAAATTGTAGTCTCCCTGCACCTACTTCATTATGAATCTAAAAGCACCCATCATTGTACACTATTTTTATAATAGCCATTAATGGGGAATTGAATACAGAGATAGGAACTGAATTTATTATATAGGAACAAGTCCACTCAGCGCAATACTACTTATCATCATCGTAGTATCGGATGTCATGTACAGTGACAGCAGCGGAGCGGACAAAAAAATTGCTCCTTACACCCTTACCACTAGAAATGCACTCGAAGAGATAAGTACAGCTCTTTAGTAGGTAAGCTCCTAATTCAATGCTGTATAGCGTGCCACAACAATGAGGTCGGGTCACTTTTGGAGAGTTGCTATGAACCGATTGTGCACCCTTTGTCCTGCTGAACGTGAACGGCCAGATTACATGTATTAGCATGGAGAGAAGCTGATAATCCCCGAATAAATAGCATCATGTCTGCCGCTCCGTTTGCGACATGAACATAGAAAATGGAAAAATGTTGAATCGGCTCGTCAATCTATAACTGTATATTTACATGTCAAGTGGCTACAATGTAAATTAAACTCGATTGACTGGATGCGTTTTTGCATGGGATGAATGAGGAAAGCCGATGAAACGGAACCGTGTACTACTTAATGCAGCTATAGGGATGAAAGGTCCGCCGGTTGAGTAAACTGGAATATTTATGAGACGTTGTGCTATAAACACAATATTGTGTATGTATATAGTATACATTTACGTAAGACGGAAAATAGATAGAAACGTGAACAGTTGGTTGATGGTTGTCAAATGTTGTGTTGTTTGGTGGTGGGAGAGAGAGAAGAGACAGGAGGACGACAACGACATGACCCTACGGAGTTTATGGGAAATGCTGACAGAGATAAGAAGTATAAATAAAGTGTCTCATCGCGATAAGAATTACATTAGTGATAAACTCTGTTTAAAAGTGTTTCTGTATTGAAAGTGTCGTCTCGTTTGTAGATTCGTGTGTGGAAATAGTAGCAGACAGTCAGCCGCACAGCCGTACACACCGCAAAACCTATAGTCTCCTAATGTGTGCACAGTGCCAACTTTATAGTCTCTGAATTTTGTGGGACAGATGGTCTTTAGTCGTATTAAGTATCAAATCAGTTAAGGAAAACATTGCCCGGTTAAATTTCACTCACTCTCAATACTTACATGGCTTTTGTAACATCAGTCGTTCTGTTTCTGTACGACGCTCTAAAAGGAAAGAAAGCAGACTATGTATGTGTGCTTTGCTTATGACGCAGATTTTACCTGTTGTCTACCATTCAAAACAATTGTAATCAAGAATTAAATATTATTGCATGGTATTAATAACAAAAATATCTGTACTTATTTAAGTACAAGAAATTTATTGGTATAAATGTAAAGTAAATGAAGTGACTATTGTTCCTAGTCTTTTACTTAAGGCAATTTGGTAAATATGCACCCAGGTACTTCATAACATATGTCGAACGTTGTTATTTGAAGGGAATCATTATACAGTAATGGTACAGCACTTATATTATAGCAGGAAAGTTGCGGTCACATCTTCGTGTTCTTTCCTTATCTGTACTGCGATCGGACTAATTATAATTATAAGGAAAGATTTGGGGGTTGTGCTGTCCCAGTCTGGTTGTTCACATGTCTCCCTGTCTGCTGTTATACTGTCTTGTCTACAACAATCGTATTATTCTTCTGACCGTTAGGAACAGTTTGTTGGTGTTTTGCAGTGCGTCATTATAATAATAAATAGTCACATCGTTTCACATTGAAAAGGTATGGACCACCAAACTGACCCATGGATCCATATAGCAGGTTGTTGTTGTTCTAAGTTGCCATTCACCATTAGTGAATTGGCTGTGGGCTGATCTGATGGACAATTACTATAATCCCATCATCCACTGGCTACCATTACCATTAGAATTTTAAACTGTGCACAATTCTCTAAGACAATAAATGCAGTAGGGAAATACTCTGTGTAATCACATTGTTACAATTTACAATGTCCCTTTATTCTCTCCTTCATTTCAACTTACTATTTAATAATTATTTATTAAGGAAATTTATTTTCCAGACTGCAAGTGTCTCTTAATCTAATAATCCCAAATTTCCCCCTCCGTTTTCTGAAAACAGATAAAATATCCCTGCGAAATATTTTCAAGAATGATTCAGTTCATAGTGCGAAGATAATAAAGGTCTGTGTGTGATTTAGTGGTGACTGAGTGGATGTGGTTAGACTTTCATTGCTTTGTGTCTGTGTGAGCAGTCTGCATTGTCTGAATGGGTGGAGAAGGTTCTGCTCCAAGGAGTCCACCACACGTTGTACTTTAATGGCAGAGATAATTTTAATGTTGATGATCAGTTTGTGGCTGCGGTGGGGAAAAGACGAGAGAGGGTTTCGTAAATCACAATTTTTCACATAAAATCCCACCACAGTGGGATTAATTCGTCGTTCTTACACATTAATCACACCAAGCTTCCTCTCAAACGTTTTAAAACATTTAATCACAGTATTTAATCCCACTGTGATGATGACACCCGAAACCCTGGTAATAAAATTGAAGAGTGAGTGAGTCAGTGAGTCAGCATGAGGAGACTTTAGAGGTGAAGGTGAGGTGAGCGGCTTGAAGT
>JABASC010001834.1:0-20714 GCA_019776185.1 Plutomurus gul | reverse complement strand
AACAATGGGGGAACAGACGATGAAGTACAGAGAATTCTACTCACTCACACAGATAATGTAGCACAGTACATTTGTATTATTATTATTATTATGTATACTTGGTAGATATGCACTATGCACTATTATTCATTACCTACTTGATGTACAGTAAACTTCTACTACTATGACGATTTCCTTCCATTGTTTTGCTAGATATGCTGCTATATACTTATATTATTATATACACTGGCAAAATAACTGCTTCTGTATTTCTCTCAGGTTATGTATGCATTACGTTCGTATTATGTGTGTATGTAAGTATGTTTATAGCTAGAGGTACGTTTTATAGTCCGCAGAGTCTATCTGCCTATCTCCTCTGTCTGACTGTGTGCATGCTGTATCTTTCTGTTCCACCTATCTCACCTCTTTGTCTTCTAGGTTGTTGCATTCCTACTACCTTTATAATTTACTTCTTCGATGTTAATTTCCTCGATTGTTTCACTGTGCATAGTATCGCTCGTTACGTTCTCTTACATCATCCCTGCAAAATACAAAAAACAATTTGAACTGTTAGATTTGGCTGTTGCTACGCAGTGCTAGTAGTAGGTGTTACACTTTGCAGAGAAGTATAACGTTATGTATTATGCACATCATAAATGTGCAAAGGATGAGACTACTATACTGTACATGGATTTAAGCAGCACAGCAGACTGTTGTTTTCTATGTGATGAATCAGGAACACAAGCAAGCAGGCAAGCAGTTAACAGTAAAATATAGCAATCAAGTTTCTTGCTTTGTGGATCACAAAACATTAGCACCATTGTTATTTACTCATCAGTTGAGTTTGTTGCTCTGTTTTCATTTTTTCTTATTATGATTTTCATGGCTGTTGTTATGTAGAACTTGTACAGCTAGCTTGTTTATTTCTTTAGGCTCCCTTATGCTCTTTACGTACTTGGTCAATAATTATCGACAGAGCACTACTGGTGCACGTTTTTAATGGATATTAAATTTGAGACGAGAAAACTGTGCACAGACCGTTGGAATAATGGCAGTTTTAAGATATTGTCAGTTGTATACTGATAGCTGCTACCTTGCTACGATTCTGTGATAGGTGCGGTGTGTCGATCATTTAAAATCACAGCAATATGACAGAATGAGCTTAGCAAGCAAAGGTATTTTTTGTCTGTTTACTTACAGCATGAAGGCATTAATCTCTATCTGTATTTGCAAAGCTTTTAAATTACCTGTACAGTCGGGTCTTGTTCTCTCAGGGTTGCTGTAATGCTTTTATATACACTCTGAAGTAGTTCATGTTGTCCACTTAGGAAAAATGAATGAGGGTGCACCTGTTTGTAATTGTCTTATCGCATTGTAATTGGAATTAAGGTATCCATGAAAAGGTTGTGCGGAAAGCTGTCTAAAACTTATTATGTGCGTACTATACGTACGTACATAACGGTGGCATCGTTATAAGTACATATAACCTGTATATTTGTCCACTACTCGCCGATTCCTTTGAAAATGGGTCCAACAGTTGCTATTATTTCTTTGATTTTGTCCTGTAAATTGGCATTTCTTTTTCGTATATATCGCCTAGTACTACTAAACCTGTTGTATTTTATAGCTTTTTTTGGACTAGTTGTAGTGACATGTAGTTGATCTGATGCCCGTTGTTGTTGATGGTTCTCATAAGCACTCATGTAAAGATAGTACATTGTTGATCGTGTTTGTTTTAGCCGAAGTATAAATCAATCCGGGCACCACCACCATCACCATCATCCCCGAAGAACACCGACTAATGCTGAGTATCAAGCAGCTATTAGAATACGGAATTTGCCCATAAGGTCGTCTGATACTTCATTGAAAGATGGTCTTTATCACGAGTACAAAAAGCATGGAAAAGTTGCTTGGGTCCGAGTGACGGGCTCGGCGTCCGAAAGATACGCAGTCGTCTGTTTTAAGTCAGTAGAGCATGCAACAAGAGCAGTGGCGTTGTCTCAAGACAAACAGTTTTTTGGTTGTAAGATTCATGTATCCCCTTATTACAATGGCAGGGGTGACGATACAGCCGGTGGAACTGATGACGACACCAACAGGTGGGTTTTGCATTGCATTATTTTTAGATCTCTGCATTCCTCTGGATTGAACATGGGTTTAGGTCCACTGAAGTGTTAGGGTTTATTTGTCTCAGTTTCCTTCTCCTGAGGAAAGTTTCCTAGTCTCTGGCTGTTCTCACACGGTGTGATTCAGGACAGTGAGAAAGCATAGTAACCTCCAACATTTTCAACTTCGAAGTCTAAATGGAATCTTTTTCTCTACTGTTTATTATCCCGAGCTATATTCAATTTGTTAGGTGTTGGGACGTGACCCGAGTACGAATCGTCGAATTTTTCATTTATATGAATTTTTATTCTCTCTGTGTGCACAGAACGCTTGCAGAAGATGAGGTGTCCAGTGTACCTACACGAACTGTCCTCATCACTGGTCTCGATCAAAGTGTGGCGACGCCTGAGTTGAAAACCGCATTCGACCAGTATGGTGATATTGTGGTAGGTTTACTCATCAGTTGAACGCTCTTCTGCTGTCACATATTAATATTAAGTTAATTGATATATACAGCTGTTTAATTGTGTCGTCACGTTTTTAACCACTATAGAATATTGACATCAGAAAGCAAGGAACTTTGAATCAGGCGATTTGTGAGTTTGTGGACATTGCTAGTGCAATAAGAGCACAGTGGGGTCGTCATGTTTTTAAATGCCGTGAAACCCGTGTATCATTCTGTCGGAATCCAGCAACGAGCTCACTCCTTCTCGACGGTACGGGTGGCTTGCATGAGAAACAGGTTTCGAGCCACTGTTGTCAGTATGGTGCTATTTTAAAAGTTGTCATGGACCCTGAGCGTATTCTTGCACTTGTCCAATTTGAAGAGGTGAGTTTTCAAAAACTTTTCTCATTATGCAGAGCAAAATTTTAAAGTTGGCTTATGTACACGTATTCTTCCCCTATAGTATTTAATAGTATAATTGGATAATCAATTTTCAGATCTCATCGGCTCAAACAGCCATCCGCGAACTTCGTAATTGGGTCATTAAGGGGAAGCATTTGCATGTGGATTTTGCATCAACAGAAGTCATTCGACGGTTTTTAGAACGGGTGACAAATGGTGTTGCAACTGGAGATAATTTGTCTCCTAGCATTCATGATTCCGCCTCATCCCCAATCAACAACTTTGTTGGAACGGGAACCCTTCCGAATGCATTTAAAGAGACTGGAGGAGGGATTCGACGAATCCACCGTAGAATTACTGGAGATGAGCCCAAATCAGCTTTTATGTACAGGTAGGTCAAACTTTGTTGTCCTATTTGGCTAATGTTATAGAGATAAGTATTACGTAATATTTGCATAATTGCTTATTTTTGTGAACTTTTCCCTTCTAGGCACGAGTTAGAAGGAGAAGGAATCAAACCTATGACTCACATAAGAAGTTTTGAGGATTCGAATTCGCCTGAAAGCGCAAGTTTGCATGTCAATTCAATTCGGGGGATTGGATCGGGAAACTTAAGTGGAAAAGTGTTGTCAGTGGAAAGTGTTGGTAGTGTTGGGAATAGGAATTACAGGAGACATGATAGCTACATAAGCCCAGTGAGTCCAGATCCGGAACATTCAAATGGAAACGGTAAAGTGGTGTCCAAATTGGAGCAAGACAAGTGCAACAGTAAAATTGATCTCAGTTGTCATGAAACAGACTCTGCTGTGGTAACGTCCTCTTCAGATGTGATATTTGTTGAGAAAGATGAAACTCACAATCATCATGGCAGTAGTAGTAGTTCCAGTTTAAATGGTGACGAAAAACCTGTCAGTTTTGACCTAGGTGAGTTATTCATTCGTTATTTTTTATCCTTTTAATGTACTGCTTATTTTAACAAAAGTTGTGATACATTTGGTGAAAATTAGTTGCAACCGATAAAGACCTAAGTAACTATGAAATATACATAATACAGACAGAACCATTGGATAACATTTGAATAGAAACATCATAGACACACACACGACACACAGACACACACATGGCAGTTTTCAATAGTTGGCTAATCTTTTTCTTGATTTGAACGTTGAACCACGGTTTTCACGTGGGAGATCTTGCGCATGCGTCTTTCTCGTACATTTCTTAATTTGGATTCGACGTATCGCATTGCTCGGTTTCAGATTTCATAATATTTATTGTTTGTTACCATATATCCAAAGCATGCAGGGTATTTATGCAGCAGCACTGCATTCCTAAATTATCATTAGATTTGCATTAGCTAATGTTTTGAGAACTTGAGGTGAAACAACAACTTTCCACATGACTTTTGTTTTGAAATTACTTAGAAATAATGTTATTGAAAAAAGCAGTTTGACTTCATAAAACCAGATCAACGTTTTTATGGAAATTTCATCATCGTTTTTGTTCTTACTGTTGCAGTGAGTGTAAATCGTAAGTCAAGTGTATCGAGTAACAAGTCAAACACTATGATCGTGACGGTGGACGGTGTTTCAAGCACATCACCGGAACCGAAAACAGAAACCGTCCGAAAAGCTTCTCCTGACCCTGGTATTGGTGTAGAATCCGCTCCGAGAATCATAAGTGATACGCATATTGTTACAACTGGTACGTGCAATTATTGAGATCACAATCATCCCAATTAATTCGTTATTTCAATTATTTCTTCAGCTAAAATGTTAGTAGTGTAGTCTTAGTCTACAGTTGACCTGTATAGAGTACAAGTACACACACGTAGCCGTATAACGAACTTATTGTGACATGCATGCATGCTTGATTTATTTATATTTAAATATTCTATAGGTTTGATAGATCCGAGGAAAAGGTCAAGTGAAAGCAAAATTCGACGCTCTTCTGCCGACTCTGGAAATAACGTAACAGTAGTGAATTATCATCATGGTCAACACAATTCTCTTCAAAATAGTCAAGGTGCAACCTCTGCTGGATCTCTGTACTCATCTAATCTCAGCCACATTCATCATCCTAATCAGCACCATCAATCCACTGCCGCTTTAGTATCAAATAACAATAATCCACAACCAGGAGACGAGAGTGACGATCGTCCCGGAACACCCCTCTGTGATGAAAACCCTGAAAACTTTTCCAGTGTGGAGAGCACACCTGCCGGCATAAGATCGCCGAGAACTCCAGGTCATTCCATCTCCAACAAAACAGATCCTTTAAGTCTCCCTTTACCCGAGTTTGCGAGACAGAGATCTACTAATAACAATGTGACAAACATGGCAAACATGATGAAAGAGCCTCTTCAATCCTCGCTCCGGCTGATTCGCAGCTCTAGTGAAACTAATATAATTAAGAGTCCGATCAAGTCCCCGATCGGGGGGAGTGGGGCTGGGGTGTGTGTTGGTGCATCTGTGATGACGTCTTCGGCGAGTGAGAGTGAAATTTTTTCTCCCACACACGTCGTCGATAATAACCTTTCTTCCTTTTCCTCAACCACAAGTACAAATTGGCGGGATGATCCGGTGGACAAAAATTCTTCTATAGCTGTTGAGAATCCAAGTTTAGAGCCGCCTACTAAAGGTGACAGTGCTAGCGTAGTCCTAAGTGGTAGTATAAATGGTAGCAGTAGTGAAATAGTCGAGTTGGGCGTCTCTGCCCCTGACGATGAGTCCAAAATGGCGGGCGTTAGTTTGATTGCAAAAGAACACACTGAAGAGTTGAAAGAAGGCGGCGGCACAGGTTCGTCTTCTGACTCGGAGGGAGGCTCATCCCCAGCGGCATCACCTGTGGGGGATTCGTTAGATGAACGCATTAAGAATCTATACGAAAAGTATGACCAGTGGAATGGGAACAGATCCACTGTGCGGGCCGCCACCGTTCCAAACTCCTCATCCCTTGTGAACTCCAGTGCCGGTCACGAGAGTTCGAATGTGAGTCTGAATAAGTCATCTTCTAGTGAGACTACGTTGGATGCCGCTTGCTCTCGCATCATGCGGTCAAGAGCCGTTAACTTGGATGAAATGTTAAAGCAGCCCTCAGATATTGTAAAGTCTCTTTTAGCCAAAAGATCCGTTTTCGACGAAGATTCTAAACGATTGGAGAATTTCGAGGATAAATACGAAGCTAAAACCTCCGTTAGTTGGCGCGTATTGGCTCTGCAACGCTCAGGATCCACAGCTTCAACTACGTCAACCGCTTCGAACGCTTCTGTACCGCCTCAGACACCGCCCCCCTTAACACCAACAACACCTTTGTCGGCTAGCAGTAACAGCTCAGCGTTTCCTACCACTCCCATATCACGGCTACAACCGTCGATTCCTCTGACTACTCCACCGGCTGGAAATCTTGCCAATTCACAAACAAAACCTGTACATCCTCAGCAATCCCACCCGGGAAACATTATTAACAACACCCTTGTTAAACTTAAAGATCTCAGTCCAGCCCCTGGATCCAACAGCACGTCTGGTCCAGGACCGTGGTCAAAATCAGAGACCAGCACCCCAACGAGCAGCAAGGGCCAAATAAAATTTACGTCCTCGCTCCCATCGCCCCCCACTGTGACACCTATCAACTCTAAGAGTACAAACTTGCCACAAACATTTCCACAGCTTCCCAGCACGAAATCAGTGGAAACTCCAAAGTCGGTGTCTACATCGTCCTCCACTGCCGCCTCGTCGTCGTCGTCGTCCTCCACTACCACTACCCCTACAACAAAAACTCAAGACATTCAAAATCATTCCTCGTCCATGCGGCCGCATTCTAAACAAACAGTTGCAGTTTCGAACGTTTCTACGTCTGCACCACCGCCCAGCATGCCAAATGTATCCATGCAGCATGGAGGGGCAAACAGTACTTCATCAACTAACCCAAACAGCATTCAATCAGGCATCCATCATGGTATTCCTCGCATAGTAGAGAGATCACAAAGTCTAGACTCGCGTAGGGGTGCTACAGGGTGTGTGGCTGCTGGTGGCATCAGTGCAAGTGCGGGAAATAGTCCAAACAGTACTACAGTTGTTAATAATAATAGTTCAGGTGCGCCCAGTAGCTCATGTTCACAAAATGTTCCCAGTCGTAGAATTAGCGTCGACTCACATTCCTCTTCACAACCGCTAAGCTCTAATTCGGGAAGTGTAATCAATTCTGACGCTAACAGTTCTTACAAATCCAAGGAAACCCCCTCCGTAACACCTAGAAAATTGAGTGAATCTGTAGAGTCCAGTGGACACGGACTCAAAACAACGCACCGAGTTACCGAGTCGAATTATGTAAAAGAAAAAGGCATTAAAGAAAAGGATCTCTATCCTCTATCCACTGCTATTTCCAACACAACTCAAAACAAAGATATTCCGTCAAAGTCAAAGAATGACTTGAATCTTATAAGAGAAGAAGTGTCGAAAGTACCTTTGGTACATCAGGAAACTACAGTGGCAGTGGTCGCCACAGTTCAAGCAACTTTGATCCCAACGAGAAACGAGGTAGTGGGTTCTTCCTCGAAAGATTCGAAAAAGGATAAAGAAAAAGAGAAGAAACGACGGACGAGTGGTTCTGCTGCTGCCGCCGTGCCACCCCATAATAACCCGAGTGCCCACAATTCAAATATTAGGTCGGATTCCAATCCAAGCTCGTCTACTACAAAATCTTCGCATAGTCGTGGAGAACGAAAAGAACGAAGGGAGAAGGATAAGGAGTCACGAAACACCGGTTCCTCCAATGCTGCGTCAACATCGGCGGCTCACGGAGAAAATGCTTCCAAGCACGATGAAAGTGGTTCCAATTGTGCCGGACATCATCACAGTCACAGTCATGGAAGTAGTGGTCATCACCATCGCAAAGAGAAAAAGGAAAAAGAAAAGGAGCATGTGGAAATTAGTGGAAACGGAGGAGGTTCGTCAGCTAGCGGCTCTAGTTCCAAAGAGTCTCACAACCATAAGAAGGAAAAGGATAAAGAATCGGCTAAAGTTAAAAGAAGGCTTAGCTCTCAAGACAGCGAACAAGGTATGTATAATATTTAATCTGATTGTAATTAAAAACATTTACTTGCAAGTATACTAAAAGTATCTGCGTAGATAGTTTCAACTGCTTGTATATGTACTACCACATTCGTATCTGAGAGCAAATGCTCAATGTGTTATTTACCTAACCGTCATGGTGAATTTTCAGAACACAAAAAGCCAAAAATGGAAAAGGAAAAATCTCACGAAAATCGTGAAACAGTCGCGGCGGAGTCACCCCACCAATCCCAAAGTCATCACCACCACCATAGAATTAAAAGCGGCTCAACCAGTGAAAGAAGAGAGTCTAGGGATTCGTGTTCAAGCCTTAAAGACAAAACGACCAAAGATAAACCTGAAAAAGATACACAGCCATCCAAAGGTGAGAGATCTAGTGGAGCTACTAGTGTTGGTGATAATGGAAATGTGAAGGAAAAGGAACATCATCACAGATCAAAATCGAGCTCCTCTTCAAAACATCATCATCATGGCGATAAATCGCGTAGTATAAATGATAGTCATTCGAGTTCACATTCACACAAAAGTAAAAGCGACTCCTTGGGGTTGGCTGACAAAGAGAAAACTAAAAAGGACAAGGATAAAGAAAAAGTTAGTCCTGGAAAAGAAAATAGTAGTGGGAGTGGAAAGTCGTCGTCGTCTAAGCATCACGGACATGGAAGTAGTCATCACAATAGTGGCAGCAAAAGCAAAGATGGATCCGCGTCCAGTAAAAGTAAAAGCTCCAGTAAAGAGAAGGATAAGGATCGATGTATAAAAGAAAAAGAAATCAAATCGAATTGTGGCAGCATATTGGATTCTGATGCGGAAAATGAGAACAACAGTAATCCTCACAGCAGTCGTGTTACTAGTTCGTCTAGTGGTCTCGATAAGAGTAGTAGAGATAGGGACAAGCACGATAAAGACGGAATGTCAAAACGAGATCGGCACAAGTCCGGTGGAGATAGCTCATCCGCCCCCGGTGGCAATGATTCAATCAAAAGCGGCAGTCGCAGCAAAACTAAAGACCAAAAGAAAAGAAGACGAATTATTGATGAAACTGAGTCTTCAGAATCAGGTATATAATAATACTTTGTTTTAAATATGTTTATACTTGAATACTTTTAAAGTTTCACTTTTTTCATTATATTTACAATGATCACTTGTTTTGTGTAGATGACGATGACGAGGAAAAGCAAAATAAGCATCACTCAATATTTGAAGTAGTCATTGATGAATATGTGTCTATGTATGATAAAGTTAAAGCTCGGTCGAATAGAGCATGTAAAAACAACTCAACATCAAAGCAGCAACAGGAAGAACAAAGGAAACAAGACAAACTTAAAGAACAATTTCAACAATTAAAACAGTCCAGGTAAGCATTTAGGATTTGTGCAAATTAGTTGCCGAGTAGATATGGCGTTTATATTGTGTATACTTATATTGTATTTTTGAAAAACAGGGCAAAACGTGAGGAGAAGAAGCGGTCAACATCTATTGAAGAACGGAAATCTTTAGCCAATACATCCTCGGACGAAGGATCACAGATAGACTTACAGCAACATGACTCTGATGCTGCAGACAGAGACAGCAAACAAGATAATGAGCTGAGACTTGCCTAGAGACCGTAACAGAGATCGAGACCGGGATACTGATCAATTGAGTATGAGTATACACGCACTATCCTCCGATGAGGGCGACCACATGATCAGCCACAAAGGAGGAGGCTTGTTGAAAGAACAGTCTAAATCTCGATTGAAACTGAAAAGCAGGTCTAAGGGAAAAAGTAGTAGTAGTGAAAAAGGAAATACCAAGCAAAAGGGAGGAAGACGTTCAAATAAATCCTCTCCTTTGGGTGGAACGTCCTTCCCACCTTCTAGTTCTTCCATTTACTTTTCGCATTCAGATGATGACTCCCAAGCAAGTTCTCCTCAACTGTTACCTCCAGTGACAAAGAAACGAAAACTCAGCCTGAAACACATGACGAACGCATCGTCTTTAACGAATATTTCGTTGTCCGTTGATACGAAATCTTCTGACGATAGCGTTTCGGAAAATGACAGCGTAAGTAGAAAGAAAGCGCAATCTACACGAAGTCATGGACAAAGTCATAGTCAGAGACAAAAGAAATTGCGAGCAAAGGAGATTTACTCCGATTCGGACAGCAGCGAAGCAAATTCCAGCAGACTCACAACTAAGACCGTTGTGCCTTCATCAACGAAAGCAAAGGCAAAAGAAAAGTCACGACAAAAAATCATGAAAAAGGCTCTGTTTGATTCATCTGAAAGTTCGGATAATGAATCGGTTAGTACTCCAGCGCCTAGTTCTGTTCAGAAGAAGGAAAAAGACCGTGATGTTAAAGAAAAGGAGACTTCCAAGGCCAACGGAAGCTCCAGAAAGGAAAAAGAAAAAGACAAGGAAAATAAAACTAATTCAACTAACACTAGTCGGAGAAAGCATCATCATTCTTCTGTGTCCAGCAGTAAAAGTTCCAAGTCATCCAGAAAACAAAGAAATAACAGTGGAGATGTGAGCTGTGATATTGGCGGTCACTCCGTTATTAGTAAACGAGAATCCGGTTCCACAATGGAAGATTTTCTGTTTGGTCCTATGACATCTTCATCCAGCTCAGATGCAGAGGAGAAGCCAACCGAGTTGGAGTTAGAGAGACCCAAGACTCCTACAATCGTTACCCCTATAAATGTAAGCGATAAGTTTTTATGTCCATTTTAGTGATTGAATAGATTGTATGTTAATTATCACACAATATATAAGGGCGACTAATGAATCTTTGATTACATTTACACATTATTTGCTTCGCTCAATTACTTTTTAGTTTTCGTGTGTGTGGTCGTACTCCTGAGTACATCCTAAGTACTGCCAAGTTATCATTACTGATTCTAAATTTCTGTGCGTTTACTTGCAGATCTTTGAGGAAACACCACTAACGTCGAAAAAATCGAAAAGCAGTCGTTCAAAACAACGTAAGATTTCCCATTCATTCCACAGTTCCATGGAAGAGAAAAACACAGATGTCAACCCCTCAAAACTGAACTTGGACACACCAGCACCAGCAGCGCAAATTTCTTCCTCGTCTGTCAAACCTGCTGTTTCAGAAAGGAAAAAGAAGAAGCATCACCGAGAGAAGCGCTCTAAACAACGCAATGACAGCCAAGAAGCCACTCTCAACAGAAATGAATCCACCAAACAGGTCAAGGGCGAACCCGTCGACTATGATTCCCTGTTTAACTCTCCAGCATCTTCCCCAGTCAGTGTTTCCACTCCAACAGTGGCTACTACCATCCTGCAGATAGACAAAGAAATTCCACCAATGTCTGCAGTTTCTTCAACTAATTTATTCTTCGGAATCGATACTAATCCCGTTGTCATTGTTCCACCTCTGTTCGAAAAGGAAAAGGTGAAGGATCCAGTGCTAGAGGAATGTGTTAACGCTATAAAGCAGACGGGGATGTTTTCAACAGACGAGGACGATGATGATGATGATAAGCTTAAGATCGATATTAACAAGCTTGTCACTTCTTCCGCGGAGCCGGATGCTGATACTGTCGAGATTCGCGTTCCAACTCCGGAAGTCATTGAAGAGGAAGCAGTGAAAGAGAAGAAACGCTCGGAGGAAGACGACGAACTAAAACACTCACTCTTTGAGCAGAACATGGCAATTGAGAGCATTGTGTGTTTGGATAGGAAATCTCCGCCGCCTCCTACAATTGTTCCTGATGACGAGGTAAATAAGGATGAGATACCAAAGGGTGAAGCTGCCATATCGCAGGAAGAGACCGAGGATGCTGTGGCTGCTCTTCTCGAAACTCTCGAAGGGGATGATACGGATGACGTGGGTGTGATTCCGTCGGCGCCTATAGGAAAACCTGCGGCTGTGAATCCTTCTTTACAGTCTCCTCCAACATTGAGAATAATTGAAGAACAACCTCAAGTTGAAGAGGTTCCTGTACCTCCTTTGGTTCCCATTGAGCCGGAGACTTCACCATCCGTGACGGCGAATGAGGACACGGGACCTGAAATAACTTGGTCTTACGACAATAAGAAATCACCAAAAGATCTTCAAATTGACGAAGGGGTTCCTGAAGACAAGGACGCGAACCAAAGCAAAGCTGTGGAAAATGACCAAGTTCAAATTGAATTAAATAATGTAGGATTACCAAAGACACCAGATATCGAGTTGAGAAAGCCCTCTACCGAGTCCATTCATGAGGAGACACCAGATGATAAGAAAAAGCCTGGGCGACGCGCTTCCCAAAAGAGTTCCCGGCAAGGATCTAGCGAAACACCGTCTGATGAGTTTGGAGTTGTTATGTCTGCTGACGTTTACGAATTTCATGATTCTGACGAAGAGAAAAAATCTAAGAAGACGCTCACTCATGCGTCTAGACACACTCCTCCCATTCCAACTCCGGTGACAACAGTGAAGTCTCCCACCACCCCGTCGGTTGTGGTTGTGACCCCAGCAGCACCTCTACCACCAGCACCCATACCAGCAGCCATTGTAGTGGAGCCCGAAATAAAGTCTCAATCTCTACCAGCGCCGACACCATTTGTTGCTCCTATTATATCACCTTTACCAATCGTTCAACCACCAGTACAACAACAACCCACGATCATTACTTTGCCTCCGGCTCCATCAACACCGAAACCTCCTGTGGTGGAGAGTTTACCTCCTGTCAAAGTAAATCTACCAACATTGTCGCCTTCTGCTGCAGTTGGCTCGAAAACTCCGCCTACTCCTAACCTAATACCAACACCGACTCCAACTAGGTCAACATTGGATGACACGATCGATGATGTAGTCCGAAATTTCCAACCTTTCCAGGAAACTGTTGTATCTCTGCCGGTAGTACCCATGCCAAAATTCTCTCCCGTGGCTCAACAAGTAGCAGTTCTTAGAGCACGTACTAGATCTCACAGCAAAGACGCGCCGCCGCCACCAGATGACACATCGACGGCAACAATCACCAAAGTCGTTCCTAAACCGGATGGATCCCCTCGACAGAGTCTAACCCCCGCTCCCGTTGTTGTAGAAACTCCCACTACCACCATTGTTGCAATGCCGGTAGTTGGAAAACCACCGATTGTCCCGGGTGAAAAAGAGGAAAGAATAACTCCTGGACAAACCGAAACCGATACACAAACACTGATAGATCCACAGACTGGTATTTTAATGCCGATGAAGCGACAATCTGAAGAAGGACAATACGTTCCTCTTCAAGGTGAGTCCAAGGATAGCCCAATGCATAAGCAACATCATCTCATCAGTCATCAAATTCTTCAAATGGGTAATCAGGCCAGAACTGCTGAAATTATAACGAAAGCGATGGAAAGACCAACTGTATTGGAAAAATTGCCAGTGCAGACGCCGCATTTGCCGCCACAAGGTCTCCCACCCATCATACATCAAGTCCCAATACAGAAGAATGAAGGTCTCCCCGCTATGTTAGCCCAGCAGCAACAGCAAATGCTACAACAACAAATGCAGGCACAACAAATACAGCAACAGCAACAACATTTGCAGCAACAAAAGCAGTTACAACAACATCTTCAACAGCAGCAACAGCAAAAACAAAATGTCCAATACGTACAGCAGCAACAAGTCTCGAAATCCCTACCCATGCAACAACAAACGATAGTCATCCAAAGTACAGCCCCGTCAACCGTTCACGGGGTGTCTGCTAATAGTAAAGTTATGTACACTACTGCCACCGTTCCATTCCACGCGGGCAAGCCGGGTATTTCTCCACCCGTGTCTGTGCATACGTCTATTGCGGGAATTCCTATTTCGTCACCGACAAGTTCCACATTTGCTATGGCCCCCCATCAGGTGAAGCCTCCTCTCGGCTCCAATGTCACTTCTCAACAGTTACAACCCGTATCCGTGACAGTACAAAGACCTGTGTTTACACCTACAAATGCACCACATCCCCTGCAGCAGGGTCCTTACCATCACATGGCATTGGTGCGACCTCAAGATTCTCAGCCTAGGCCCTTAATTCGGCAACCACTTCAACATCAAACTCAATTAGGGGGACCCAGTCCGAGTTCCGTTCAAACGGAGTTGGTTCGTATTCCGCAAATTCCAAGTGCAACCACGATCACAAAAATAAACACGGGAATGGAAGAACAACAGCAAAGAAAGGCTACAATTATACAGTCACATTCGAATGTAATCTTAACTCCTGCTGGAGGACAATCTATAGGAGGAGGAGCTATGGTACGAGCTGTAGGCCCGTCTCCTAGTCCGCATAATATTGCTATGACTCATCAACAACATCAGCAACATCAATTCCAAACGGACCTTTTCAAGCGATGTGCTGACGGTGCTCCTATAGGCAGAGTACAGGTACACCACGATTTTATAATCTTTTCAGAGCTTGTCTGTGTAATTTTAGATTTCAGCCGAAATACAGATAATCAGCCAGAATTATATAAATAATGTTTTATATTTGTCCTTAAGGAGGCCTTGGGTCCCTCTCAACCACCAAGGATCGATGTGGGTGGAAGTGTGGTTCAAACTGCAGCTCCCAGTCCTAAAGCAGGTCGTGTACCGCAACAACATGAACAAACACCTCCGCAGTCAACACAACAACGAGTCATTTCACAACATCAAGCCGTTTCTTTTGATTCTGTTATGGTAAGTCATTATGCAATTTCTTACTTTTTGATAAACCGGATTGATAGAAATAATTATAGAGCTGACGATCAGGTACTACTTAGTAATTAGTAATTAGAACATAGGACATAGATAAAAATAAGACGAGAGTGTGTGAATGTGGACGAGCGATTTTGTTGATGTTGTGGTACTTCAAACCGTAGGACAACTCGTGCTCTGTCCCATTGGATTTGGCGACACCATCATGTCAAAATCACATTCAGAATCAAACAAAATCTCCTCATAAATCTGAATCTTCCACTCCTAATGTAACTAACCACACTAAAACTGTTTCCTCTGCTTCATCCACATCTCCTCCTTACAAACTTCATGGTGCCCAGGTATGACCTTTGTGAATATCAAGAATTCACTGCCTTGTCGTATTGTGTTGCCCGTGATAATTTAAGTTGTTTATTTTGCGCATTTGATGTTATAAATTCAATCAAATAGCTTTCAGAATTTCCACCGTTAAATTAATTTTGCGTGTGGAATGATGATTTGGTTTTAATTTGTTACCTATTATATTAATTTTTAACGATGTCTCTTCGTAGCTGTTAATTTAATTGTACAATACAGGTATATTAATATTATTCATCATTTTTGGTATACTACTGATCTTTCTGAGCTGTTGAAATGTGGGCATTATTTATTATTAGCATTCAGCAACGAGTTTTGCTTTTTCGGATAGACTTATTTGTACCTCGCCAAGAATGTGTAAAATTGATTGCTATTTATTGTTATGATAGATGCATTGTTGTTGTTGTGTTGTTGTTTGTGATGACTAAAATGCTTATCATTGACTATTACATTACAGGGGGATGTACGCATACCGCCAACTCACATGCGCCAGCCGTCAGAGTCGTCTCAATACATTCCAAATCAGCCCGGACACCAACAAATGGTTTATTCACCACACTTTATTCCAGTAACAATTTCAGGACAAGGAGCAGCCGGTTTACCATCTGGACAGTCGTCTCCGTTTGGACTGCGAGTGGGATCCGCGGATAAGACAGCACAGCTTCCTGACGGGAAATCAGTCATAGAAATGAAAAGTGGGCCAGGGATGCAAATTATTGAAAGAACTCCACAAGTGCATTCCCATATGGCAATGGTGCCCCATTTGCAATCCCCTCATCCCAGTGATCAACGAGGCTCAGAGTCGCCCATGGTGACGTCCGTGTATGCAGGAACCAGAATTTTGTATCCAACTCCAGTTCCATCTCATCTCGCTCCACAATCTGTCCCACACCATAGACCAACTTTCTCCAATCCATACGCTGATCTGGAAGAGAGAACGTACTCTCAGTCACCGTCGTACTTGCAATATGAAACAACTCCTCGTTCTGCTGCAGTGGCAGCTGCTGTCGTTGCAGCCGCTGCGGAGAGGGACCGTGAACTGCCGCCTAGAGTAGGGTCACCGTATGGAAGTACGGTCAATTCAATTGTCAGAAGAGGATCAAGTCCGCCCCCTGCTCATAATTTAAGATATAGTGGTAATCATCCACTGCCAGCTGCAGAAGCTCCAAGCTCTTCCAATGACCGCCAAAGGCAAACTTTAGTTCAAACTCCTCCACATGCGAGTCAAGTACCACCACAAGGGGATTCTTTGTTAATGCTGTTACAGGTATTCAATTTCTCTCAATATTTTTTTTTGAGCATATATTTATCAAAGCAATATTTGTTTGCAACGACACCAATATTATTAACCTTGTGCATTCGTTTTACAGCGATATCCTATCATGTGGCAAGGGTTGCTAGCGCTCAAGAACGACAATGCGGCATGTCAAATGCATTTCGTCTCAGGGAATATGAGTGTTGCTCGGGATTCACTTCCATCCAACCCTGATGGGACTATTCCCCCTCTTAGAATCTCTCAAAGAATGCGATTGGAACAGACACAATTGGAGGGTGTAGCCAGGAAGATGCAGGTATATTTCATATTTTGCTCAATCCAAACTATAGCAATAGTTGTCTTTTTATCATAGTTTTCTGTAAGTTCTTTGAATTTCAATTTTTAAAACATTGTTTTTTTTAGATGGAAGCAGAACATTGTATGCTGTTAGCTTTACCTTGCGGCCGAGATCACATGGATGTACTTCAGCAGAGTAACAACTTGCGGCACGGATTCATAACATACCTACAGCTAAAACAGGCGGCTGGAATTGTTAACATCCACCATCCTATCTCACAGCAACCTGCCTATGTTATTCACATTTTCCCCTCCTGTGATTTCGCAAATGAGAATCTGGCTAGGATTGCACCCGATTTGCTTCATGGTGTGGCTGACATTGCTCATCTTCTTATAGTCATTGCTACAGTCTAATAATATTCTGGTTCCATTGTCCAATAAGTTAGAATTTGACGTTTGTAGTAGGGTAAAGACAATTTTAAATACTTGCCACTCTTGTACGTACCACTTGTGTATTCGCTACATCTTTGAGTTGTACAGTTGACGAAGAGTAAGAGTAATCTAGGAAGAAAACAAGATTTTTTATTTGTTGGTACTGTCCTGTACAAGTGGTAATTGTAATGTAGTAGTTTGTTGTATTTGGAAACAATACCTTTTCATAGTTGAAAGATTGTATACAGCTGTTTGATAAAATTTTAAAGAAAACCAGTATTCAATTAATCTTGTTCAGCAGCGACTTCGTTGCAGAAGCAGTTCCATGTGATACCTGTTCTAAAGTAGATTTAAAACACTACGTTACTACCTATACATGCTAAATATAGTTAAATTGTAAAAGTACATTCTTACGTAGTTTACAGGTGTATTCAAATTATTCACTGCTGGACTTTGATCAAGATGTAAAATTTAATATTAATGGTCAAAATTATTTTACCATTATTGAACGTTGTCAAGATGAATTTTTCGAATTTTTCTCTCAATTGACTATCCGTTCACCTAGACATGAATTTCTTTACAATAAATGTAACGATTCTACTTCGTAGTAATAATGTGATGGAGACGGGTCGAGCACTCTGAAAACATTCTTCACAAAAATTGGAGAATGTATTATCACAATATGACTACCTGTAATAAAAAAATTCTCAAGAATACTAGCAATGTGTAATAACGTGTCATGTCAAACTTATTCATGAAAACTATACCAACCTGCGTAATTGCTCAATTTTCTTTGTCATTTGATGAGTGTTGATAATGATGATGATCTTGTAAATCAATGTACTACTTGCAATACAATACTACAACTCTGTCTGTCTTGATAAGATTGAGCCAATCGTTCCATCAATCTTTTTGTAAGAACCATCTTTTAATAATTCAATCCCTGTGCTATATGCTAATATTATAAATACATCTAAACTACTATAAAGTACTACTGCAAAACACAATACACTACTACTATAGCTTATTGAAAGTGATTGATCCTCTTTGCAATTTCCAATTAAGTACATAGTAAAATACTGTAGAACAAAAGAATATTTAAGATGTCACGTTGTTAAAGCTCTAGAATCTGACACAAAGGGAGAATATAGTAGACTAGACTAATAGTTCTCGCTGACTTACCATCCTTTTACAAATACGTTCACATAAGCTACCCCCAGAACCGTTTTATAGAGTTTGAAATATTTTGATCTTTTTTATTAATCATATAAACAATACTAAGACTATGATGTTGTACATAAAACCATTTACATGAATACATACATTCTTGATTACTGTTACATAGTATCATTTACGAAGCATCTCTAAAGTGTAAAAACTTACAATGAGTCATGATGTCGCGGCAATGATGTAGTGTACTGTAAATAGTAATTAGTTCTATTAACAACTGTGAGTGAAGAAGGATTGTACCAGCAAGAAAAAAGAGTATACAGAGTATGATAGTGATTTGTAAAGAATTTATTTAGCTCTGTTTAGATGTTATCAAGTGAGTCTGTACATTTTTAGCTCTAACACTTGTAATTTATAGAATAGAATTACATTTATTATATACTTTATTAACTACTACAACATACATACATGCATTGTGTTATTACCACCTACTACAAACAGTAAAATAGTAAGTATATTATGTTATTACGTTATAATGGCGATTAGTATATATAGTTATATAAAATTAAGGGAAATGTTATTTTTATGTACGTCGGACTAAAATCGTCAATTCCAATCGCTACTAATTCTTAAGGATTTAGTTGTACACTCAAGGCATACACATACGTTAAAATTATTGTCTATTACTATTATGCAGTTTAATTTTTCTCAATAATATTTGAAGGTTTTAAGTTCTGATAATGTTAGATACTCGTAGGTAGAAGTATTAATTAAGATATCGAAGTCTACTACTTAGGTAGGGCATGTTGCTAATTGTAAGTAGAAAAAACTCATGTTAAGAAATATGTAGGGGTAAAATTTACAACCACCTACAATTAAACTCAAGCATAATTACATTACAGATATACAGAAATACATATATATAATATACATACCTGCATACTTACGTCATGTTATCATTATTATTACTAAACTAAATGTATCATCGTAAATAAATACATACAGTAAAGAAATAGATTGGACGTAACGCAAAGAGTTCTTTTCTCTGTCTATTTATTCCTCAGCATCTAATAATACAAGCCTAAAATAGAATTAGAGTGTTGGTTAAATTTTGATTTGATTTACAAACTTGAGTATTTGATGATTTTAATTCGATTCGGCATAAACACTGCATCGTTTCCGCATTTAGTGTCTAGTTTATATTATAGCACTCAAGAACTGAAAGGACGGACTACCGCGTTGACTTCAAGATGACAAGTTTCTTTTGAGCATTTATTTACTGAAAGTGAAATTTGTGCACAAAAAGCTGCAATTCTTCAACTACACAATTCCACGATTTATAAATACGTATCTTAAAATTACACTATTGTGTACCTCATTACGACATAATATAATATAGGAATATAGGATGCAGATAAGACAGCTTAGATTATTGTGGAAGCTATAGGTACTTAGTTGAGTGCTTTTGTATCTCATGTACATGCATTCAAGTGCGGCTCTTCATTCATTGTTTTTTGCTCGTCAAATAGTTTGCACATTTGCAGAATTGCTAGGTTGACATGAATAAAAAGAAATGTCTTCCATTGCTGATTTACTACAATACAATGCTGTAAAAGGATGAGGGAAAGCTTTCTAAAAACAGTTTCAAAGAGTGTGGTTTAAGGCTGATTTCGTTGTTTCTGCTCACAAAACGGCAGCTTACACAAAATTCGCACATGTAGCGTTACTGTAAACGGCAGTTGTTTGCGGCTTCTAGTATTCTATGGTCTAAACATTATCTTTCGATCCATTTAACTGTTTATTCTGACTATAATACATATGGTCAATCGGTACTCATAATCAGTGTATTTACTATACTTGTCGATCCTTTTCTACGAATTATTGTAAACAAACATAAATAATGAAAAAAATCTATTCTCATTCCCAGCAATCAGCAAAGCAATCAGTTGCAGGTAATTAATTATAAAAAATATGTTATTATTAGAAGATTATTAATTGTTGAGCTCTATCTGGCTTGAACACAGGGATTTTGACATATGGGCTTTGGGAATTCCAGAAGCAATTTATTTTTATGATCGATGCGTAGGAAAAAGTAAAGTACGGCTACTGCAAATGAGTTAAAAGAGAAGTTCGGATCTAATCGAATATTCTCTTTTGGTTATTTAAATTTTATTTTACAGATAATAATATCAACGTAATGGCATGGCATATTAATGATGTGTAGACCAAACCAAGTAAACGACTTATGTAGTTAGTTGAGTTGTGGTGGAGAAATTTGATCCTTCTTATTACATATTCTGAAATACTACAACATCCGACCTAAAAATTAAGAATGAATTCCTAAATTTTTCGTGCTCTTCTGAATTTTTAGCAGTTTTTGGTTGATAAACCTTCATGGTACCTAGGGCGAGGGCGAGGTGATGCCCAGAAAGTTTACATTAAACAAATTGGATGTGAAAGAGCCATTTCATGTGCAACAACCTTCGACGCTATCGAATGAAAGACTGATAATGCCTTCGCCCGAAGTTTTGGTTCATTATA